>JAOYMR010000017.1:18316485-18335173 GCA_025802075.1 Tenebrosternarchus preto | reverse complement strand
ACGTCAGTGTGGATGGTTAGGAGACACATGAGTGTGGATGGTTAGGAGACACGTCAGTTTGGATGGTTAGGGGACACGTCAGTGTGGATGGTTAGGAGACACGAGTGTGGATGGTTAGGAGACACATGAGTGTGGATGGTTAGGAGACACGTCAGTTTGGATGGTTAGGAGACACGTCAGTGTGGATGGTTAGGAGACACATGAGTGTGGATGGTTAGGAGACACGTCAGTTTGGATGGTTAGGGGACACATGAGTGTGGATGGGTTGTGCCAGCTCATACCCAAGCTTGGTTGACTGCTTCGTGCTGGTTGCAGGAGACGGGCGAGGGCCACCTCGACACGCCTGGCCATGGCTAAGACGTTTCAGCTCCGGCCGTGTCGACGTGTTCACACCACCGTACCTCGTCCCCGACATCTCCAGCTGTTCGTTCTCTCTCAGGAGCCGGAGAATCGCACCGACAAGCACAGCTTGTTGAACTGCTGTGTAGGCTCCTTTTTGGACTCTTCATTTTATCACACAGTTTTGAGTGCTTGACTATATATTATTTTTTTTTTTTTTTTACGATTGTGTGAGTGTATATGGTGGGAGAATTGTACAGTAGCATTTTCTTCTCTTGTTACATAAAGTCTGGGAAGGGGTCCTCACTGTGTTGTGATGATGTATGTGTTCAAGCCCCTCTATCTGGGGTACATAGACAATGTTTCTGTGGTCAATCAAATCCAGATTTTGTTTTTGCTACAAAAAAAGATAAATATTAAGATGTCTAATAATGAGCAGTGTTGTCCTTGTGCCTTTCATTTTCACTCTTTCTCTGATAATGTGAAACCAAATTATACAGTGAATTATGCAAAAATCTTTTCATGCATGACAATTACAAAACTCCTGTCTAATAGTTCCTCATATAGAACCTCTCTTCCGTTTAATAGTTCCTTTTATAGCACCTCTCTCAAAACACATAGACAAATATATACACAATATGTACATTACATTATTACATTATAAATGTAAATATACAAATATGTACACATACACAATACATACAAATATACACATGGTCATAATATGTACACATGTATCAATTTAACTTGCATTAGTGCTTATATAAATGAAATAGAGTTAAAGCATAGCCAGGTTGTCTGTGTGGGGTCAAGGTTTACAGAAGGAAGCGTTGAGTCTACCAAGGTCACTGGTGCCTTTCGTGTAACTACTCTGTGGTTCTGAGATAAGCTCAGACTGTATTTTACACACGCACAGCCAATCACAGCCATGTAATCACAGGCCAATTACAGCCATGCAGTCACATCACATGACCAGCACAGACTAGCCTTGAGATTCCAAGCAATCTTGAATGCAACTTGGTTTCCTCCTATTTGCCACGTTCACTCACTTGCGTTGTCTCTCCTTCTCAAAGGTCTGGAGGTCCATTGGTTTGTCCTGATTTGAACGTGTGACTTGCAGTGGAGCCAGTTGTGACTTCACCTGACACTTGAGTTCCAGTTTTGCAAGCTGTGATTACAGTCATGTTGAGACACTTAAAAGCATGGGGTGGGCGCCACTCTCTCCCTGGATCTGACGCAAGTATGAATGTTTCACCAAAACATATAAAAGCTGTATTGAAATACAGCTTATTCATTCTTTCTTTCTTTCATCCATTCATTCAATCAGGAAAATCTCAGAATGACAGTGCCAGGATTGCCTGGTTGAAGTGTAACTCTCCTCACTCTCCCAGCTCCCCCATAGTGCCAGTGAATGGGAGATACACACATACACGAGGTGAAGGACAGGGTGGCTAAGCGCTAATCCTGGAACAGTTTGCTAAGTGCTGCTGCTTGGTTGGTGTGCGGAGAAAGACATGAACATCAGGCCAAGAGAGTAGGGAACGTACATACAGTCTCCCTGCTGTACCATGAACCAGTCCGGCCACTGGGGGCCCAGCAGCAAACCAGCTAAGACTGGACTGCTTGTCAGTACAATGTGAATATGTGCATTTAGAACAGATCAGCGTCTACATTAATGTGTGGTAAATGATCTCATTCAAATGAAACTGATCTTAAACTGACTCGTCATTTCAGTTTATCAGTGGTAGAACTTTAAAGCATATCATTCAAACATTAACTACTAAATCATGAGTTTAACAAATCTTGTAATAAGCAGTTATCATGATTAACTTTAAAGACCTTTATATTACAACTGGGTGATTATGGTAAGAGTGCAGTGTAGGTTAGGATTAACCCCCCCCCCACCCCCGTAACAATGTGAACGTGAACTTTAGTCTACTGATTCACTTGTGAGCTCTGGAGTGAAATATTAAACTGTTCTCTGTTATTTGTTTAAATAATTTTCTATGGATAAATAAATAACAGATTACAGTCTAGAGAATCACTGAGAATTCTTGACATGCCTTACCCTTAAAAAAAACAATAACAACAACAACAACAACAAAAAAACCTTCACAAACCAGAACTCACTTTCAGGAGCTTCGCATAATGAATGTTGTCTGGCATGGAGTCCATTAGTGGGGTAGAGTCTCCCTTCTGCCTGTGGTCTTGGGGCCCCATTTTGAGCAGGGTGGAGACTGTTCTGTAAAATCCACCAAGGCAGGCACACAGGAACTCATGACAAATGGGCCCCTAAACATGCCTGAAACACTCATCTGTCCCTGGTTTGATGATCATGAAGCAGTGACTCTTTATTTACAGGGTCAGTCTGTGTTTGCTTGTTTCACACCAGTTATTAATAATTGCCCGGCACTGATGGTACAAGGGCATGTTAATGCTATACAAACAAAAAGCCTGTGTGTGTGTGTATGCAGGCGTGGGAGTGCAGGAGCTCAGGCCGGAGTGAAGGCCATGAGTCCTGTACCCTGAAGTGGGGAGCAGAGTCGCCTTCCATGTAGTCTGCTTACTGAACGAGGGAGTAGGCAGCTACTAGAGAGTAAACACTAACTATTTATAGCTGCCTCACAGTGCCAAGTGTACTTTTTCCATTTCTTTTTACTCCCCCTCTTGAACGAAGATGGCTTTAAAATATACTAAAATAACACCCTAAAGATGACGAAGTCCTATGTCAAGTTGGACAACAAAGCTTATGGAGACCAATTTGCACAGTAATTACCCCCTTATCCACTTAGCGCTATTTCCACTTCAGTTGAAATGCAACCACATTTTTCTCGAGACAGACCACTTCAAACGTTGCATGTAGAAAGGCTTATCAGAGTATTCGCCACTCAGAAAACAATTTTGGTTTTATCATTCTTTTCTCTGTATAACTAAGGTGAGGTGCTTCGATCTTTGTAAATCCTGGTATGAATTGAGAATTTCCTTTGCTGTTCTTCTCATATGGTTTAGTACTTTGTTCTCTGAAGTGCTTCTCTGCACTAAGAATGATTACTTCAATTGTCTCATCATATTGGCCTCTCTGTCTCCCTCTCTCTCATCTCTCACTCACTCACACTACCTCTTTCAGTCTGCATGCCCCGAGCAGATAATCGATATGTCCTGGACAGCACTCCAGCTCTCGTATTGACGCTGATGTGTTAGACGTCCGTCACCCCGACTCATCCTGCACGCGCTCATAACGAAACTGTCTGTGTTAAAACGCAGAAGCCCCGAGATTAATACCAGTTCAAAAGCATCATGTCCTCAAACAAAGGTGCCCGTTAGTTTTTAAACTTGCCAATTCCAGGCAAGTTGGCCTCAGCCAGGACCGCTATCCAGGGCACGCTAGCCTAACGCAGCAATCTGGTTTTCAAACGTCCTTCGCAGATGATTCAAGATAAAATGAATAAAAAAAACGTTTGAGACATTAAAGCCTCAAACGGCAATGAATAAAATTACTGAAGTGAACGAGCGCCCAGCTCTGAGCTTTAGCACCTGAGGCTCGCACCCGAGCCAACGAAGCCTGCAGCAGGATGTGTGTGCCATGCTGTTTACAAGAAAATGCCACGCTAACCCACTGCTGCTGTGTCAGCAAGGTCATACCGGGACATGATGCAGTTTTTTGTAGCACTCCTCCAGAGAAAACAGCCTTGAACATCTTATATCCACTATGGTGAGAAGCCAAAATGGCTTTGGGTGGCAGGGTGTTGAATTTTTTAAAGTGCTGTTCAGTGGTCGTCTGCTCTGTATGACCTGCCATGATCCAGAAACACATTATATAAGCAAACATAGTAGGGTCTGAAACAGTGGTTTGTCATTTTTGCATTGTGCTTATGCCTGGCCCTGGTGACAGCCTCTTCATGCAGTGAATATGATTTAGAAAAGGTATGCAGAATGTAGGAGATGCAGTACTGCCCTCTAGCAGCCACTGCACAGAATTGAACTATCCTGTCACATCAGCTCTTATAAACTCCATAATTTATATACTGCCAAGGTCACTGGTATTGTCAGTTTTCTTTTCTTTCTTCATTGTTCCTCTTTAAACATAAAGTAATAGAATTCTGATACATAATTATGTTAGTGTGTTTTAAGTTGTGTCAAGAACTTGCGTTGGGCATTCTAGGTTCAGAAAGTAAAACTCCTCACCAGGATGTTGCTCAAGCAAGTACATTCCAGGGTGATTGAGCAAAGTCATGGTGAGGAGTTTTACTCTCTGAACTTCTGATGAGAACTAAATGACCAGCTGCTTTTCTGTTTCTGTTATTTTATTGTATTTGTGTTCAGATACTTAAAAAGTATACAGTAGACTGCATTCTTTGTCCCTTTATATTTGCTCAGGGTTATAAATAGATTAGTTCATTGGAAAAGCTCAGTTAAGATTTTCTTGCTGTTATCTCATAGAAAACAAAATATCTTACCAGCAGGAAGTGAAAGTAATACAGTAAGATTGTCCTCCATATCTCCTAAAACAGGGTGACAGACTCCAGTCCTGGAGGGCTGGAGTTTGGTTATTGCGCTGCTCAGACACATCATTAAACCTGGCGATTGGTTGATGAGCTTAATCAAGTGCGTTTAAAACTCTGAACTCTGTTCCTACAGGACTGGTCTCTGAGTTCCCTATCTTAAAAGTATTTATTCATTGACTTCAGAAATTGTAGACTCACTGGTGTGGTTGGTGTGGTTTTGGTTCCAGTTCCTCTCTGACTGCAACATGAAAGGCATGCATGATTGAATTCAAAATGGTACACTGGTTCAGCCTCATTACTGAACAAGATTGAGTTGAATGGGAATAACAGCGTAAACAGAAGTCACTGAAGTGGTTTCAGAAGAAGTAAACCAAACTTTAAGAGTACTAGATACAAGCTCTGCCATATTACAGGGTTTTAAAGGGTCCACCATGACCTGCTGTACATATGATTAGACATTATTTGGGTGTATTAAAAGAGGTACATGAGGAAGTCTGATGTATCACTGTTACTCTCGCACTTTGAGCCCCTGCTTAAATGGAGGAGCAGGATCTTCAACAGCATCTTCAGTTGCCGAGCCCCAGTACACCCACACAAAGTTGCGATGGAAATAGGCGCTTTAACACCATAAGGTGATGTAAGTGTACATACAAGATGCACACAACCCCAGCAAAGCAGCAAAAGTGAGACTACACAACGAACGTGACAAGCGTGTACAAGCCAAACACGTCACATTACACCAGCTTTGACCTCTCTCCTCTGGTTACATGGACGTTACATGTCGATTTAAAAATTTTAGTGCTTGTTTATCGAGCTTTTCATAACGAGGCTCCAGCAGGCATCAATGAGCTCCAACGTTCTCTCATAATGTGAGATGGTCTTTATATTAGGGCTTATTAGCTGTTCCTGAACTTAATTAAAATCAAAAAAGGAACCAAGCCTTTGCATCTCAAAGCGATAAAATTATGGAAAAAATCCCTTAGTGATAAAATAGAAACTTAGGCTCGGTTCATGTTTTTAAAAAACTCTTAAAGATGTCAGTGTGTATTTTAATATTTTTTGTATCAATTATTGAATACATGATTTTATTGTCTTGGATTGTATAGTATTTATAAGTATTTTGTAAAGTATTTTGTGAATTATTCTAGAAAATGGCTAAATAAATAAGGATTTACTTACTTACTCACTATGTGCTAACTTAGAAAGAAAACTTGCATAATGCCCAAACACACACACAAAAACCAAAAAATAAATATTTAATCTAATCCTAACATAGAGCTGTCATGTTGCGCCGGGCACCACGCTCCCAATCACCAGCGTATTGCCTCCACCTGTTCGTCATTTTACACAGCACTATATAGCACTGCACCGCAGTGTCTTCAGTGCTGTGCATTGGCCTTACTTATCGACTGTGCTCTCAGCCCCTGCTACCACGCTGTTTCCAGTCTCTTTGCTGCAGCATAGGTACAACCGGTTTGGTAATACCCGGTGTTGTATAACCCTTGTTTGTATATCTGACTTTGCGTTCTTTCTACGTTGTTGAGTGATCATTACGCCACTGGCAACCCTGCTCTAAAATAAAAGCCACTGTTTCCAGTAGTGTCGTCGTCCGCTCCCTCAACCCCGCCGTTACAAGAGCACAGACTACGCCAGGGATTTCAGGGATTGACACCTGCCCACTTGCCTATTTTGTCTAGACAAATATGTACAAGCCTACATGATATACAGTGTAGGTGTTTGCATGTACTCCCAGCTCTCCATTCAAGGACAAAATAACCAAACAAACACCAAAGATGTGACCAACAGAAAGTCTGGCACGTAACAAGCAGATTTAATTATAATTCAGATGAATCACTGTGGAGAAATTTAGTTGAGCGATGATACGGCAGTTTAAGAGCCCCTCAGGAAGGCTTCTGCGGGCAGGTTTAAACACCCACAATCACAGCTATCAAAATTAATAGATAAAAAAGGAAATAAAAAAAAACTTGGCACAAACAGCTCAGTTATTAACCCGTGTTCCGTCTTCGCCTTTCATCGTGCTGCGTTTTGATGCCCAACACTGTAGCCCTGTAGCTACAGTTCTTTCACGCTTCAGTCAGCATACATCCTCCACACTCGTTTCAGAAGCCAGATTGCACAAACACCACAACAGGACTGAGTTTATGGGAGCTCTGTGGTTAATGTGGTCTTGCTCTCTTGTCCTGCACTGGATCTCTTCTCTTTGAGTGAAATGCACAATAGCCATACTTACTGCCTCTGTTTGAGCTAATCAGAACTGTATATATGAATGTTCTTGTAATCAACTTACTGTAAAAACTTACTGCTGTTTCTTCTCTTGGCAATTGTGCGTTTCTTTTTTTAATCATTTCTTTCATATTCGTACATCTTTGCTCTTGTGATTTCTTACTGATTCCACTCAGATAGTTAACCGGTTCTATCACGTGCACAAGGACAATGTTCCAGTCTTTCCAATACTGACAAACATGATGCCTCACAATAAGTAAGAGGCGATAACTTCCTACTTATATGTGAATTTTGATGCTGGTACTCTTTGTGAGTTTCAAAATATTAGTATAGGGAATTGCCTGCATATTTACGCAACTCGACAATCAGGCTTCAGCTGCTGATAGCTCTCCCTGTGCAAGAATGCGAAATCAAACAGAACAGGTTTATTGTGGTTTTCCCGACTGCTCTGTCTACCACATGCTCAGTATAGTACTAGCACTTCAACTGCCTATAGAATGTTCTAGTTAACTCTGTAGTTTTTTAGGCATTCCTCCATAACCAATCTCATTTATCCTGTCTGTTTTTCCCCTACCTTTATTGGTGCATTATTGCCCATGTGACTGCATAAAGTGTTAATAAACACTTTATGGATTATCAGGTATTGTTGGTGGCATTTCTGATCTCATATAGTTATTTGCAGCCTCCAACTGAGACTGAATTAACAGCTGTTAATTACATTTAATTAAAAGTCCCTAGTAATCAGCCTTTTCTGGTTTTAACTGCATAGCATAATTATAGCATAATTGTAAGGAGTACAAAATCATGAAGTAGGTGTTCATAACAGCACACCATTTAATCTACCTTCTTTTTTTATCAACCAAAGAATCAGTGCTTCCAGCTCCATTTCTAAATCTTTTTTACATTTAAATGCATGTAACAGCCCAAATGAACATAATCCCTTCTCAGCCTGACACTTTATATTCACACATTTTCCATTCATACATGTGAAGTGAGTCTGAAGTTTGGCAGCTTTAGCACTGTACTCTGCTAGCTCCAGGATAAGAGCTGTTCAGAACCATCGAGTGTACAGGTGGCCAGGGCAGTATTTCATGAATTAACATTAGACCTATTCACTAAGTTGGAAACCTTTTATAGTTGGGTAGTACTGACATGGGCTCCTCTTATGAGCTGCTTTATTTATATTTCATGGGTTGTTTTTGTTATTTTAGTTTGGTGGGAAAAGTCAAACAGTGTTTTGGGCTTTCATCTGGTTCTTTTAACTGTCAATATATGCGGTACAATTCACTGCTTATTTGGCAGGGTAACAGACCTCTGAAGAACACTTGCCAGACGTAGTGATTAGATATAAAGGGTATGTGATTCCATGCTGGTAGGAAAACTTGATAAAACTCTCAAACAAATGTTGATCAAAAATGATATAGAAACCTCCAAATAAGAACTCAAAAAATCAAGGGAGAAAGAAAATATAAAAAAATGAATTTCCCATTTATATGGGCCCAGACCTATAATCCTCAACAGAAGCAATTATCTTAGCAAAGGTAATCAAGTTAGTAAATAATTTTTAAAATCACGTTTTCAGTTCATTTAAGAAATCCCAGATCTTTCAACAGAAAAACTCAATTAAATATCTATCATTTTAACTTTAAATAGTGTTGATGTGACTGTTGTAGCTGAATCAGTTTTATTATGCCTGCTGTGAGTCAGCTTTTGATAGTTATTAGTTTTTTATGTTGTTTTGTTGTTGTTTGTTTGTTTTTTAATATAAAAAAGAAGAGAGAAAGTAGATGACAGAGTTACCATTTGCTGCAGTTGAGAGATTGAATCCTTATATATGCAATTAGGAATAAGAAAGTAGGAGTAACAAATTACACCCAGAACACCTTCTGCCTGTCATTCTATGGGGAGTATATATGGTGTTAATATATACTATACTAATATATACTAATATATACTAACCAGTGCAAGACACCCACACTTGCCTACAGACACTCCTTATACCATCTATCCTAACATTAGTATTGTTTTATTTTCGTGACATAAATATATGGTTCTGATCTTTGCAACAGTTACAGCTGGGTTTAGGTTGTGAAGTACAGTACTAGGGTCAGTGATATATACATCATTCTGGTGAACGTTGCCCTTCTTTGTGCAGTCATTAAGCCCCAGGGCCTTAATTCTGTATTGTAATGTTACACAGTAACCTACTGTACTATGCATATAGTACTGAAAATCATTGGATTCTTTAAAGAGAATTTCCTAAGCTTTAGCCAGTTGATGGCTGCTCATACTTGGTCTTTAACTCTGAGGGTAATGTTTCAAGGGCTAATAAATAATTCTTTTGACTGTTTTTTTTTGTGTGTTCTTTTATCTTGGTCTGAGCAATTAGGCATCGTTTCTTTAAGTGCTCCATCTGTTTCATGCCTAAACCTTTTGGGGAGAGGTCTGGAAACCAAACCTGTGATCTTCCAGCCATCTCATAAGATAATTAACTATAATAACTTTAAATAAATTAAAACTGTTCAATAAATTGTAGCATCATTGCTCAAGAACAATATACAGACACTAAAAGTCTCTGTTGGGAGAGCTTTTGATGTCTGATTCTATGACAGGGAAAACAGTGAAGCTGTGCCACTTCCAACAGGGCATGCCCATCTCTGTGCAGAACAACGTTGCCCTTGTTCTTCTGGGGTCCTGTACACTACCCATTCCGTTCTTTCTACTTCCCTGCAAAGTCTTACCCATTGACACCTGCTCTTTTATCTTTGAGGAATATAAACACAGTGACACCCTTTGGCCCACACATCCTTTTTGTATCACTGCTGCATTGCTCAGTTGCTATCTCCAAGCATACTTTAGACACAGTAAAAATGCTCTCCTCCTAGCCTTCCCCTACACGAGGAGAGCTGGGATCTATGAAGTAGAGATTTGAACAGTCTCTGCCTCCCGATTAGTCGATGCACAGGCCTCTGGCCATTTAGTGAAACACTCCATGCTGGGGAAGCCCATATCAGACAGGAAAAGGGCCAAAATGTCCAGCTCCAGATGTTTTGAAGGAGCTCCAACACAGAACTTCTACAGCAGTGTG
Source organism: Tenebrosternarchus preto (assembly GCA_025802075.1). Taxonomy (NCBI): domain Eukaryota; kingdom Metazoa; phylum Chordata; class Actinopteri; order Gymnotiformes; family Apteronotidae; genus Tenebrosternarchus; species Tenebrosternarchus preto. The sequence continues at coordinate 18,324,997 of JAOYMR010000017.1, read as the reverse complement.
ATTGATCCAGCAGATGCTCGTGAACTGTGCAGCGAATACAGTGCCTGCAAAGATTCTCAATGTCTCCACTAGATTAGCCCTTGGTAAAACCCTGCTGTAAGTGTCTAATGGGTTTGAGTGGGCATGGGCATCATTTGTAATCCTGAATACCACCTCCTGAAGGGCCGTGGGTTCTAGCACTGTCACCTGTCTTCCTTCATAGGTGGTCCCTTCCACGCTTGCTGGAGAACCTCCTCCTGAAAACAAAGAGCTCTGAATTTTGCCCAATATTTCTTTTGTCACAGCTGAATCTGTTTACCAAGTTGGCCTCTGCTGACTTTCTAACCAGTGCAATACAAGCTGTTGGTCTGGGTGGTCAGCTGCATCCCCTACCAATCACCGTTATCCAGCAGGCCACTGTGGTGCGCAGACTCCCTCCTCACTCTTTATTCAAGATCCCAGGGTTCAAGATCATTTTTCGCTGACACTCTAGAGCAACGCAAGGGTGGTGGTAATGTAAAGAGCATTCACATTGACAATGTGCATTCACTATGGATCTTTCCCTGAGCATAACCTGGAGGTTGTAGGACCTCAGATCTTCAGTCAAGCGGGCAACCTGGCCTTCCAGCTCTCTGAATGACATGAGCCACTCAAAGTCGGCATGATCGAGCCTAATAGTAAAAGGCAGGCTGCACAAGTAGTACTTGAGGTGACGGACAGCACACAGCACAACCAGCAATTCCTGTTGGGAGGCAGGATAATGGCGCTTGGCTGAATGTCCTGCCACAACTTCTCTCCTTCAGTACGCACTTGAGTAAGTATGGCTCCCATTAATCGCTACTTCCTTCCGCAAAAGTTAGTTTTCTGGATGAAGTTTCAAGCCTTGACAGCACCTTGTCTATAAATTTTTCAGAAATATCCAGGGCTTTGCACAAGCTGAAACAGAGAACCTAAAACTATCATAAGCTCCAGTATGTAATAAAAGCAGTTTTTGCAGGGACCTCAGTTTTTGGAGGGACCTCAGTTGCCAGTAGACAACATGGAGGTCAAGTGTAAAGATCCAAGACGACCCTGACATCAACTTTGGGGATTTATCATGGAGATAGCAATCTCTGACAGAGAGATAATGATCTATCCTTGTCACCTCATTAAGGAGACATTTAAGTCCACACGAAACCTGCATTGTCTCCCTTTTTTATAGTCAGTGAGTACAGGAACTTTCCGAGCACTGTCAGACGATTCAGTAATGCCTGCCTGCTCCATTTCCACCAGTGACTTGTCAGCGGCTTCTTGGCTGTAAATGAGTAGATAACGGGGTCCCAGTTTTACTGGAGCCACATCCCCCATATCTATCTGTTAGCACCATGCCTGCCTCTCCAAAGGCAAAGCTGTGCTTGAACTCCTGCCATAATTGCTCCTGTAGGCCATGGTCAAAGCTCTGACAATTTTTGCACCATATCTCCCTAACAACAGCTTAGGTCCCATCCATCCCCCCTCTGGTGTAAAATGGTTTGGAACCCCAACCATGTGAGAGATTTGAAGCACAGGACTGCAGTTCACTGCACATGTACAGCCTGGTTGGGAGGCCTGCTAGCCTTGGCACAACTGTCCACTGTAGAGAGCAGTGGGGAAGAGGGAGGAGCTGGAATGAGTGACAGAGATGGACGTATAGAAATCTTGACTGACACTGGCTGTTGGAGCTGGACAGATGTAGTAGTGGAGACCATAGTGATAAGTACACATTACAAATCCAGCAGATCATTTTTGTTTATTTTAGTTATTAGGGATTTGGTTTAAAAAGCAATCAGTAGTTTAGACACTAAGTTTGTAAACTGTAAATATAATGAGCTTGTAGCAGGTATTACATGCAGTTGTGAAGGTGAAAACTCTCAGCATCAGTAATACTTATATGGTACCATTCTGGTAGGTGTGTTTAATATCCCAGTTCATTACCCCAATTACTCCTATTGTTAGGGGCAATGTGGCTTCTTTCAATTCCAGAATTGATGCTGAAAATGTAATATATACTAGTAGTTGTAGTTCCCACTAGCTTAGTAGCAAAAAAACACTAAAAAATAGATCACAGACACCAAGATGATCAGATAACTCTGATACCAAGTGGAAAGAAGTGAGTTGGAACACAGTGAAATCAGTGTTGAATCATAATCTACAGATTAGCACAACTGTGATCTTCTGTGTCCAGCTAGAGCTTATATAGCTGATAAACATGCTGCAGGTGTTAATATAACAGTGGACGTTAGCTGTGTACTTTCTTCCCTTTGCCTTGGAATGAGCTTCTTTCTCTAAAGCACACACACACACACACACCCTCAGACAGACAGAGCGTACACTCTTGCCTGTATGCCCACAGGGCTGGCAGGCATGTACCACCTGGACTGGTTCCTGTAGATCGGACCTGTGCCATTGCCAGTCCCAGGGGGGCTGCAGTACTGGCACATTGCATCCTGCACGCAGATGCCCTATGGTTGGCACTTTGCCACCATGGAGGAGACCCAGCTCCTGGTCTACCACATCAATGTGGAGGCCAATGTGGAAGCTCTAAAAGAGAAGATTTTAAAGGCCTTAAAACAGATGTAATAAAACACATTGAGATGGTGTAGTTTAAGGGGCTATAGTAAACATAAATGTCTTTGTAGCTTAGACAGTGTTTTTTTCTATTGATGAGAAAAACTTTGGTAATTCTTGTTTTATGTGATATTTGAGGTGGCTTATTGGTAAAAAATCTGATGCTGATCTTATCATGAAATCTGTGGGTGTGTCCAGTTGGTCAGCACAATGTCATGGAGTTGTTTTTCTTTTTACAGCTGTGTGGATGGGACTTTATTTGTCTTATACATTTTCCTTTGATGTCTTTCTTCTATTTTAGCAATATCACACAGACAATTTCTGGATTTTTTTCTATTGTACATTTTAATCTGTGCATTTTAAACAAGATATACAAATCTCAATAGGACTATTTTTTAAATGAAGTAACTAATCAGTTAGTTGCCAGGTTTGACTGGTTTATCAGAGCAAAGAAATCACCAGTTTATTCCATTTTATTCCATTCTACTACCACATCTAAGGCAAAGAAATTCCTCCCCAGGACATTCTGAACTGACTCTTCCTCATGTTAGAATCTCATTTGGATGCAACATGCTAATTTCCTTTTCAGGGCCCCCACTTTGATTACAGAAGTTTTCATAACCATGTAGGTCATGAGTGGTTCCCTCTCCTCCTCAACAAGGGCCAGGTGTACGTCGTGCCCTTGGGTATCAGGAGGTCAGTGTGGTCCTTTTGCCGTGGTTCTGTCACCATGGAAACCCAGTTCAGGCTGCCCATCTTCATTTTCCCTCTTCTGAATTGCAGCATTAGAACATGATGTGCGTACTTAATGTTATTACAGTAGTAATGCTAAAGATCATCGTCAGTCATTATAGTTCTTTTCTGTATGTTCTTTTCTTGACATGTTTTTTTTTTTTTTTTTAAATCTTAACACCGAAGGGGATGCCTACCAGTCCTCATCCTCGAGTAGCTGAAATTCCTAACTGATGTTCAGGCTCCACCACCTCCCCTTTACCCTGGTTACTGCTACTGAAGCCATAAGGGGGGTTACTACTGCAGCCCTAGTGACATTAACTACTGCATCGCTAGGGGGAATAACTACTGCAATCCTTTTCTCAGGAGTTTGTGTTTTGACACTCCCTGGTTGAATCAATCCACTTAACTAGGTTAACTATACTCTCATGGTAGGTTCAAGAGCCCCTCCTCTTTGCTTAATTTGGGCACTCATGTGAACAGCATGTCATTTTTCTTCACTGCCAATCCATGCAAAAAACAATAATGCCCTTTTTGCTGACTGAATCCATGGAGACAGAGTTCTGGTTCTGTTAATTAACTTTTCATTGATCATGAAATATACCTTCCTTAAGGCTATGTGAGCTACAGTTTTGGTGTGTTTTTTTCTGATGGCCTGAAGTCAGGCTGATAATTAAAGGTCCTACTTAAGTGCTGTGTTATACAGCACTGTCATTTTCAGTCTCGTACCCAGCTCTACTCCCATCCGTTCCCTCTATGTTTGAATTCTATTTACTGGTCTTTTCTATATATCCAGTATTTTAATAAATTGTATAAAACGTTTCAACATGTGAGGTAGATGTGGATCTGACAATGACCCCTGTTTTATACGTTGCTGCTCTAAGTCTTTCCAGCACAGGAACTTTCCTGGAACTCTTCAGGCTTTGTCCAGAGCCATAGCCCGCTTGTGCAGACTCAGCAGGCCACTTGGCCATCGAGCAGAGAGTGTGCACAGAGCGTGATGGGCCTGCACGTGTCAGTGGGTTTGCATGAGCCCATTGTGTGCAGCAGCAGGCCCCTGCCACTGCTGGGGTCCTTGGGGCTCTTGCTCCATGGATCTCATGTTCCACTGTACTATGTGGGGTTTAGAAAAATCAAGCAATATTTCCTTGATATTTTTTTCCTTTTTCTAATAACAACAAATCACGCTAGGTACAGTATAAATGTTTATCTGAATCACCATTTATTATATTAGTGTTCTTTTATGTGTTTATTTGGGGTAAAATCCATTCAAATCATACCACTTGAACATGTACAACGATAAATATATTCTCTAACAAATTGTAGTCACACATGCAAATCTTCAACAAAATTCTGCTCATGCTTCGATCTCCCCTTTCCTGTCCGAAAACACACAACAAACGACGTCCACAGGACATATTACTATCTGTACGTCCACAGGACATGTACTATTACCTGTCCATCTCGAACGACAATGTGGTAACTTGAAAACATCATCAAAGTGAAGGCAAAATATTATTTGACATTAAATGTTATTGACGTTACTATAGCAACATACAAACAACCTCAATGAAAAGGCTGCTAGAGCTATGGCTGCTGACGTGCATAAAGAGTTAAACGTCTTCATTCGGCGCCTGCGTACTGCTCTTCTGCTGCAGAGACAGTACGCGCATTGGACAGTTGCGCTCAGATACCGATGCAATGTCGCGTTGCTCGCGGTGAACTGAAGCTTGAATTTCGGGACGTTGCAAGTTTCGATCAACCAGCGCATTAGAGATGAGCTAATAACTCACAAGAAAAGCTAATAACTCACAAGGCACCATTTAATGTCTGTATGCAACAAACGAATCTGGCTTTACATTTGTAACCAGGTTGACACAGCAGTAGTCAGCGCATCGCAGAATGTCGGCGTCCGGGTCCAATTCGTCCGGTATACTACAAATGGACGACAAATGTAAGCAACGTAAATTTCTTTCTCTTCTTTTTTATCAAGCGGTACGGGACCATAAACCTGTATGGCTGCTTGAGGATATGCGCACAATGGAGACATTTTATTGGGAAGAGAACACTAAACAACGGACTTACACTCCGTCAGAGGCATTGTTGTACGCAATTGTGCATGATCACCAAGCGTACGCACAATATTTGCTTAGTCATTACTCTGACGGGGCCCTAGCGATGCCCGGTGAGCGCTTTTGCTGCTGTGCATCATCGGCCCCTCATTTGGCGATGGCTGTCAGGTATGACAGACGAGATATATTGGCGCTTATACTACAGGTTACCCATCGACTACCAAGCCTGCGTTCATATATGAACCGCGGTGGATGTTTTCATATGGAAGATGGTAAAACACCACTCCACCTTGCATGTGAACTCTTGCGTTCGGATGCGGTCGTACTTTTACTCGGCAATGGAGCGTCACCGCAGGCCCGGGACCACAACGACATGACACCCCTTGACGTCATCCTTGAGCAGCTCTGGAACTCTAAAGTGAACACCGGGGCAAAAAAAATGTGTCTCGACAGTCTGTTGATGTTCATGCCCGATGTTCGATTCAAACTAAAGAGCTCTCTAGAGAAAGACCCTCAGTGCTGGTCTAAAGTACTAGGTGAGGAGAAGTTTAACTACCTCATTGGAAAAAATCCGGCAACGCTGTTTCTTATAGCTATGCAAAGAATTCTTTCGCAACTTCCTCCCGAACAGTTCCCTAACAGCCTGGACAAGCTTCCAATCCCGGCCTCCCTGAAACCTCTCTCACAGCACTTCAAACAACGCGACCGCTGGACAGCGGCCTAGTACTTATGTTTAATTAAGATTTATCTGACTGTTTGGCATGAATTTTGTGTGTGTGCGTGTTTCTTGAAATGGAAAATGAAATCGAAAACCATCAGCTACAGTAAACCTGAACCAAAATTAGAAATGTTGTCTTCCCGTTTTCTTATACAGGGGGTATACGAAATAATGTAGTTAAATTAAATAATAATAATAATAATTAAGAGGTCATAATTAATTAACAAATAATTCTTACTGTTTGTTTCATTGTAATACAAAGCAGTTTTTGTTATAATTTCCATTTTAATTTTCATTTTTTAGGAAAGCAACAGAAAGTCTCATGTTGCTTACTCCTTACTGTGTATTATGCATGTGGGTGTGGTCTTCTTGGAGGACGGTCCACTCTCTCCCTAAACTGTGAATAACTTTCTGTTGCGGGATTAAGCTGTAAAGACAAAACACAGTCAAATGCCTCATTTCTGATTGACTGGAAAATCAGGTTGTTTTTGACTTACCCCTGCAGGACTACATGCTTTTTAAAACAGAAAAGTATAAATAGCATACAATTCAAATCACTGCATTGTTCTTGATTTGAAAATTGTGATAAAATAACATGCAAAAATTAAAAGGTCTAAAGTGTCTTTTATCCTGCTGTTATTTTCCTTCATTAAATAACTCAAATAACTCACAATAAATACATTTATATACTGTAACTGTAATTACAGATAGATAGATTTTTTTTATTATTATTTTGTTAAGAATCATCATTGCTGTACACACAGGGGTGCTGGGTGGTGAAGATTTGGGGTGAGAATCTTTGAATGAACCCTGGGTTGAATCACTTCTGCTACACGTTTATCCATTTAGAAGTAGAGAATTTACAGTTTATATAAAAACAATCCACTGTATACACTGGCTTTTATTATCAACATGCAACATATTAGTAACAAATACATTCACATCTGTGACAGCACTGAGTGGTAGATAGAAAAGTGAGCCTTTGAGTAGATAGCAATGCCTCAGAGCTTTAGGGAAAAGCCAATAATACCACTGACCTGAAAAATGGTGATCCAGTCATACGGGATATTCAGGATTTTTGCTCTTCTTTGAGGTTATAACTGGACTGGGCACCTGTAGATTTGGCCTGAATATTCATTGGAAACATTGAAATTGAAATTAGATGTAGCCCAATGACGTTCAGCTTTATACTTCTTGTGGACCAGTTAATATAGGTGTTTATAAAGGATTTGTATCACAATCTAACTTGATTATGATAGGTTCCAATTATGTTTACTCCTTCTAAATACTCACTATAGCACAAAGTGAATTAAATAACACAGCATATACCTACACAGATGGGCTGTTAACTCAGACTAGTTCAAGTAGTTACTCAGCAAATGCAGGCATTAGATCTAAGGTACATGAAGGTGTGGAGAGGTAATTCAGGCAGTCCCAAGGTACCTGATCCACATTTCATTAATAGCGATGCAACTTAGGCCCCCACCACATTTAAGAAGTTTAAAATATGAAAACACAAAATAGGAAGGTTATTGAAATAGATTCAGAACACCTGATTTCCTTTAAATGGATCAGCATGGAAAGAACTAGGGCAGGCAAGAGAAACGGGAAAAGAAATTGTAGGATGAGTTAAATGAATCTCGATGGACCAGGCAGATCCAAAAGACTTTTGTAGTATGTTGATGAGATATTTTTCCCATCATCTTCTTTTAGTGCTTCATTCTCATATGGAAGGAGTTGAGTCTGCTACATGAATTATTACTATTATTATTAGCATTATTATTATTATTTGTAACGTTTGGACTAAACAAGGGAAATTGGTTAAATACACACACACACACACACACACACTAGACAAGACACAGGTGAAAAAGAACGATAGAGAGACACACACTTAAACACACACACACACACACACACACTAGACAAGACACAGGTGAAACAGATAACGATAACTAGGCAGACATTCAGACGCCACCACACACACCGCCACACAATCTTACATTGCCCATACAACGTACAAAACTAAACACACAGACGGGGACAAGGGATCCTGCATTATTATTATTATTATTATTATTATTATTGTTGTTGTTGTTGTTGTTGTTGTTGTTGTTGTTGTTGTTACTTTTTACTATGACACTGCAGTGAGTTACTTTTTCTGCTGAAACTTTCCTGTGGTCAAGGTTCAGCAAGAAACTGACACCTCAATTAAGTGACACTGATAATGTATCAGTACTGAGGAGGCCACTGTCACACAAACTCACATTATCTTATGCTGCCTCTGCTCCTTCTTAAACAACCTATGAGTCAGAGCTCTGCTCCCTTATGTGAAAGGTCAGCAAAACCCTTTTACAATCACATATGCCAATTTCTAAAGATTAAATATTTATAGAACTAGCAAGTACTTGTCACAGTAAAATCA
>JAOYMR010000017.1:18273750-18295141 GCA_025802075.1 Tenebrosternarchus preto | reverse complement strand
GCTGCAAGATAGTAAGGCGGTGCCGTCCCGAGTTGGTTGGACACCATCCCTGCCTGAAAAAAACAGGCTTGCCCTCGAATTCTTTCAAATTGTCTACAAAGCCCACTTGATTTTCCGAGTTGCGGGGGCACTAGCTCTCCCACGGTGTTCTAAGCTTTCTATTTTCGCCACAAGAGAAGCAACTAGCTAACATCTCCTACAAATATTATCACTATCGCTAGTAGTGGTGAAAGGATCTAAACTAAAAATGAACACCGATCCGGGCCTACTTGGAAAATGAAGTATAAAAGTTGATCAGCCTTCCTCTGTGGTCAAGGACATGTTGTTTAACCCTCAAGTTAGTTTTAACCTTCATATATTTCAACAATGTGAATATTTCAGGAATGTCAGCAATCAGTATCATGGCATAAACAAGAAGACAAACAAGAAGTGGGGAAAAATCATATTCTGAAAATTTGAATCCAGTGTTTTGTCAGAATTCCCAAGGAATTAGTCTGGTAGTCACAAGATTAGTGTTTAGTTTATGGATGAGTGATCCAGGACTATATGCACTGTCAATAACGTTTTTTTTGTAATTTGTCGAGAACAATCTGCAGTCCTTTTAAAAGGTCCTGTTACCTTTTACTTCTTTAGGAATTTTTTTTGAAAATTATTTTAAAATCTTAAATCAGCTCACTGTTGTAAAATGCTGTGTATGTGTGGGCTAAATGATATCTGAGCACTTGTATTCCTTCGAAAATAAACAATGTTTTTTCTGTGATCTATATGAATAACAAGGTATTTAATGTGAGGGATACATTTACATCTTGATTTTTTTTTTTTTACAGAATTTTGGCCAGATCTACCCAAGGTTCCAGGGTAAATGTTCAGTATTCTTTGTATGTCAAGAAACATTGTCATGAAGTTCACAAAGTCTAGTAGCTTGACTTCTGTTTACAAGTGCTGTGGTAAATAAGTTTTTGTCTGTACATTTTCACCTGCCCCAGAAGTACTTTTATTGGGCAACATGTTGCAGACTTCTGATGTTCTGCATCAACTTTCTGCATCAAATGTTTGCTTGCATCCATTTTATCTGGTTTCAGTGGAATGCAGTAATCCACAGGGCAAAACACGAGGGACTTTGCTACTTTTGTTGTTGTTTCCATGACCGGAAAATTTTTCTTCACTTGGATTCATTTTAGTCTGGAGCAGCTGCCATTTTAAAATATGTTCTTTCACTATAACAGCAGCAGCATTAAAGATGGCGTGCAATCTGGGAACCAGTGCTGAGAAGTTCAGTTTTTCACCTGCTACCAATAATAATGCTGCAGACAAAGTAGTATTGGCCCAATAGAGCAAGTGATGGATCAGGGCTACAGCCAATGAAATCCTTCCCCTTATTAATCGCTGGGTTTTGTCACTTGTCACTTTAAATTGCACAAGGTAACCAAGTTTTCATGCTTATTCAAGTACTGCAGAGTTAGGCTCTTTTTGGTAGCCAGTCAATATAAAGACCAGCAGAATAGTAACAGGTGCCATGTGAAATAGCAACAGGTGTCATGAGTAAACAAACACAGTGGTCAGAAACCCATGGTGTCACAGGAGGGCTCCCGGAGAACTGCAAAAAGCGAAACAGGACTCCCGAGAGCGATATAAACAAACTGTTGAATTTTGGTTTCGTTTTGATGAATACAACAATCAGCCACACTTACCACACAACGACAAAGACTGGGTGACACATACATGCTTTTATCCACTCACCCTAACAAGACACAGGTGAAACGTAGAACAACAACGGGAACAAATCACACACGCCACACCCACAACACACCCAGACGTACACGCGCGCTTCACTAGACTGACAAGACAACCGAGCACACCCCCACACAGACACGCCCACACAAACATGAGACGGGGGAGGCGGCCTGGGCGGCCACCGTGACACATGGCTTGGTAGTGTGGTTGCTCCATGCCTTTCTGTTCGCTGTAGTAAAGAGGAATTGTTGATGGTATTAGAGGCAGGTAATCGGTTTTACTAGGTGGTCCACCCACTAATTTCTGATTTGGGGGGAAACACTTGTAGACCAATATTTCAAACTGTTCATGTGGATTTGATGGTGCTCTCACAAAAATAGACAGGATTCCATAATAATGATTTTTATAATATAAAAGACTTTTGCACCATATGCTGTAAATGTAATTTTACATTGTGGCACTGAATGTGATAATCCATCAGAAGTGGTGGACATCTTGGATATAAATTGTGTTTAAGGAGTGTAAAGAGCAAATGGACTTGGACCCAATATCTGTGTACTTGGGTTGATGGAACACAGCAGTTATATGTGAAGTCTTTTTCACAATGCATGATAGAGGGTATGTCAAGATATTTAGATTTTCTGAGGAATGCATAATCGGAACAATAGAATCGCTTTTAAAAGGCCAAAACTGAGCACAGAGTGCAGTGTTTTCTACTTTAATGAAAATGCACAGTAGAAAAGATGGTGGCCTAAGGAACAATTGTATGCAGCTTTAGACTGATTGTACAGTTTGTTTACAAGCTTTCTATAATTAATATGAATTTATATATAAAGTTGTTGGCCAGTGTTCTACACCTGAAACCTGTGATATATGCAGAATAGCATAAATGCATTATTATTATTACTACAATGAATCATTGTCGTATGACCTATTTAATTGGCTCAACTCATATTAGCACTTCTTACTTAAATGTGGCCCATTTATGATTGTAAAATTACGATTATGGTCTGTTTCTTTTGCTATGGATTAATATACACTTTGCTGTGGATTTACACTCGCTGGACATTTCATCAGCTCCACTTGCCAAAGAAACTCTTTGTAGTTTATAGTACAATTCCAGACTGTAGTGCATCTTTTTCTGCATACTTAACCCCCTTTCACCCTGTTGCCCCCTTACCCCTAATCACGGGAACACCAAAGAGCAGGTATTATTTAGGTGGTGGGTCATTCTTGGCGCTGCAGTAACACTGACATGGTGGTGGTGTGTTAGTGTGTGTGTGGTGTACCTCAATATTACTGCTGGACATCCAGCCAGCAGTTTCCTGTGGGCAGCGTCATGTGACCACTGATAAAGGACTAGAGGATGACCAACACAAACTGAGCAAAGATGGAAAACTACAGAGAACTACAAAGTGCTGCTACATGGCAAGTGGAGCAGATAAAATGGCCAGTGAATGTAGATCCAAGTAAGCGTTCCTAATGTTTGATTCAAGATGTTGACTTTTTGATTGTACTTCTCCTTTCTTCCATCTTTCTTTCTTAATTGGGATAACTTAGTATGCTGACATATACATGTGTGAAACGCCTTCTGCTTTGGGTTTCATATAGGAAGCCGTTTTAAAAATAGTGTCTCGCTCGCTGAATGTCTGATTTTATTTCTTGTCTTTACATAGATCTACCAAAACCATGAACCTGTGCTCCAAATGCTTTGCTGGTAAGTTTCCTACTGTACGATATGTCTCTTGTCAGAACATTTGAGGGCTGATGAAACCACATAAGAGATGTTTTTGATGTAATGATGGAAAATAACCATTATGTGTTTGTGTAATGTGTTGAATGTAAAGCGTCCTTGGGTACTGAGAAAGGTGTTTGAGTAGTGTGACAAAATTAGAGTAATTTTATGACAAAGTGTTGGGAGCTGTCATCAGTGAATCAGTAATACATCTTTGGTCTATCGGAGTGACTTTGAGGGCTGAGTAAAGAACCTCTGACATAGCTGACCTAATGCAGAGAGTAAGTGTGTGAGATGTGACAGTGGGAGGAGGTCAGATCCTCCAGAGTCCCTCAATCAGCCACAGCTTGTTGGTAAAACAGTGGCCCCCAGACTTGGGTTCTCAAAGAACCCTTTTGTCTTTTTTTCTTTCTGTTCAAGCACATCTGATTGGGTAAAATAAGCAGAAAGGTATGTTATCTTGGCTTATGTGCCAAGCCTTGGAGATTGTTGGGTCTTCAGGACTAATCTTGAAGCATAGTAGTTGCACTTCCTAGTTGGACTCTAAAGGTGCTGTCAATAAGGCTCAGATTGGGTAGACTTTCTGTAATTTGACCCATAAGTTAAATTCATCTACTTAACTTTGTGTGTGTAGAAGATGAGTAAATGGTAATGATGTACCTGAGCATACAGTAGATGGCTGTTTGAGTGTGTGGGTATGAGGAGATTTAGGCGATTAGAGTTTTTGTGTAGGTGTAGAGATGGGGTTGTCGGGGCAGGTAGAGAGATCGTGTTGTTAGGATGTGATAGGATCATTCTGCTCTGTTCTGCAACTGCAACTAGCAGTTCTGCAACTAAGGGAAGAAGTATTTTCTGGTTTGCCTGGCACATGTCCTCTTAACACTGTTCAACCTTCAGATATCCAGAAGAAACAGCCAGATGTGGACTGTTCCTCAAAGCCCAATCCAACATCTGGAAGTATCCAGTCTTCTGTGTGTAATAGCGAGGCGAGTAGCAGCAGCACGAGCCAGACTTTACTGGCATTACCTACCCGCCCAGAGGAGTTCACAGCTAAGGAGACAGACCTCACCTCCCAGGAAGGTACGGTCTGGCTCCACCTCCTGGACACTTTATGGTTAGGGGTGAGAAATATGAACTCATGCGCTCTCTCTCTTTCTCTCTCTGTCTCTCTCCATCTCTCTGACACACACACACACACACACGCACATAAAATGAGAGAGAGATCTCGCTACTTGAGGAAGAGGATCACTTTGCCCTTTGAGTCTGGCTTCTCTTGAGGATTCTAGACTGATTTTGTATGAAACAATATTGCTATAACGAACAGCAATATAGTGCTAGTGTACTGTTACAGTTTGTTGGCAGGCATTTTTATTTTGTGTGCAGGGAGAGGGGGTTCAACATGTTTGTTCTCTCACATGTGCTCACACTCTGGTTTCCTTCCAGGAGCTCCATGCACAGGCGCATCCAGCAGCGCGCTCAATACGCCTGTGAAACGGCCCTGTGACTCAGGTACCGCCGGAGCTAAAGGAATGACTTTGTTAGCTGAATTTGTTGCTCCATTGTTGACTTTTACTCTTGTTTGACTTCTCCTACACTGTTTTTTCCATTTGTTCCTCCATCAATGAAGATGAGGAGTCAGTCAGGAAGAAAGCTCGGATCGACAGCAGACCTTCACCAGAGGAGCCGCCTGGAGAGCCAAAGCAGAGGACTCGACGCCGCTGCTACCACTGCCAGAGCAAACTGGAGCTGGTGCAGCAGGAGCTGGGATCCTGCCGCTGCGGTCCGTAGCCCACACAGCACGCCACCTCACGCGATGCGCCACTCTGAGGCCTAGTCCACACTAAATTGTATATGGAAAAACGCATCTGTTTTGCCCATTCAACCAAACTAAAACGCCGTTTTCCACCACTGATTATTCTGCAAAGGCAGTTTTCGGACTGTGGTGTGGATAAGGAAAATTCTTTTGTGGATGGGGAATTTTTTGGACTGAAAATGATGGGGTAGCCAAATACACAAAAACAGAGATTTTTTTTTTTCCCCCCATGTTGGCGTGTACTAGGTCTCAAACGCCCACCTCCAACACATCACACTGACAAACATCAGTACAACTCCATGAGCAGAGACCCCTCCATTCCCACATGTAACCGCCACTCTTTCAAATCACCACCACATAAATGCCACCTCAAAACACTTTCATGGCTTGTCCTATCCAAGTTGTACTAGCTGCTGGTCTGCTTCCTTTACTCCTGCAGGGTACGTCTTCTGCATGCGGCACAGACTACCTGAGCAGCACGACTGCGTGTTTGACCACCAGGGCCGCGGGCGGCAAGACGCCGTGCGGAAAATGGTCAAGTTGGAGCGTAAGGTGGGCCGCTCGTGCCAGCGCATCGGGGAGGAGTGCTCCTGAAATACGGACGGCTGCCCTCACTTGGGGGGGGGAGGGACTCGGCAAAGGGGCGGGGTGAGGAACTGGGGGGCGATGTGCCTTGTGCTTGCTTCACAGTTAAAGGCCAAAGCCTGATCTGAACACGTCCTGATTCACGTGCAGGGAAATGGAAGGTTCGGCATGGGAAAGGCCACAAAGACTCGGCGACGCGACTGCAGGGGCGGCCCTCGCTGTTTGTTGCTGCAATGTCAGGGAGGGTTTGTTCTGTTCGTACCGGGTTCTCTGCACTGAATTGAGGCTGAAGCAACCAGAGTCTGGAAGCATGGTCAAGGCTGGATGGGGTGGGGGGGATGGGGTGGGGGGTGGAGGGTTCACTCTTCAGGAGGGTGGATGGGCTGACCACAACCCACTTCCCTCTCTTCAGCTCCAACCTTTTGAAGGTCATTTTAGTGAAAGTGCATCAGATGTGCGCATGTACGTATGCGTGCATGTGTGCACGTGTGTTACTTAAAGGGGTTTTGTTGTACGTTTCTTTTCTGACTGTGGTTAGCATGGTGGGGATCAGGCAGAGGTTGAAATCTCTTTAATATGGAAACTGGAAGTGCCGTCATGTGTGACTTCTGTCTGAAGCTGTTTCCAAAAGTCCCTGTTCGTGTCAGAGTGTGCAGCCTAGAGGTTGTAGGACAAGTTACTCAAAAGTTCACTTGCATACTGGCCCAAACTGATCTGCATTCTGAATTTCATGAGGTGACCATGTTAGAAAGCAGCTTCAGGTTCCTGAGAATGAATGGGTTTGGATTAGAAGAACAGTTCTGAGGCCATTAGTTTTTCTTTTTTCTTTTTTTTTTGAAACAAGTTTTTATTTCTGGCTGGAAAGTGAAATTAAAAGGAAATGAATAGTATATTGTATCTTAAACCATTTATTTAACTGTATTATTTGTTTTACTTGTGTATAGAGGTGTTTAGTTTAATTTGAGACAAGTAATTTCTGTATTTATTTCTACATTTGCTTTTTTTCCCCACTCTTCAGTTTGTGCTTTCACTCTTGTTCTATAAGAATGAATAAATAGGATATGAATAATCAGTGAAGTTTCTTTTATTTTACTGTACATCTTTGTAACTGACTTGCACTTATTTTGAAGGCTGTTAGGGTGATGCCCAGTACTGGTAAGGCTGGGACTGCATGTCCAGCAAGTCATCACCGAATGTATAATTCTTGTGAATTAGTAGCTGATGTTTTGACTTGTGGTTGTGTAGATCTGCCATTTTTATTGGGAGACGGTCTGCACATTAAACATCGCACATACAGACTTGTTAATTGGATCACAAGTGTAAACAGGATCGTATACATGTCAGACTCACTGTGATCTGATGACTCGAACCACACTGGGAAGTGTTCAGGAACACATGAGACTACATTAGATTTGTCAGAGGACCAACCTAAGCAGAAACGCATTCTGGAACATGTTTGTGGCAACAGCCAGCCCGAAGACAATAACTATATTTGAAATGACACTACACTAGTATATATGGAATATTATATTTACCAGTAGTATTCTACTGTCATGCAACACCCAAGTGGTAAAATTTTACAGAGGCAGAGTGCAGAGTGCTTGCTTTGTAGCAAGATGGTTTTAGAAATGTTACCATCCAGACATCCAACCATCCAATAGGCAGTTTTCATGGTTTTAGCATGAAATGATGCAAATAGCAAATCTGAACATGCATGGTCAGCCAAGATGTATGAATCGGACAGGTGTAAATGTGTATTAGCCTAAAGAAGAAATTATGCAATTGCATAAATGCTCAAAATAATTTTAAAAACAATTTCTCAATGTGTTTAGTAAGTGAAATATGTAGTTTGGTGATGTGTACCCCTGTCCTCTTTTCCCCAGTCCTGTGTGTATTACTCCCCTGCCATCCTGTGTGTGTGCATCTCTCTCCTCTGCTTTCCACAGAAGCGTGCATACCTCTCATTTTGTCATTTTCTTAGACCCGTGTGTGTGTCTACCGCTCCCTTCTCCTCTGGATGAATGAATATTGTCAGTGCAAAACATTGACATTCTGTTGGAGCAGTACTCCAGGTGCTTCTCTTTTCCTTAGACTTGTATGGTTGAAATTTCCTGTTTCCTCTTTCCCTTAAACCTGTTCCTCTGTGTGTTTTTACCCCTCACCTCTCATTCTCATCCTCTCAGATGTGTGGGTGTAGCCCTCTTTCCACGAAAATCCTCTTGGGTAAAGGGATGGTGATGCCATAATCATTCCTTTGATGCATTTTCACTTCGTTTTTATCATGTCATGTTCTTTCTGTGATCGGGTAGTGTTTGGAAAATGAAACCAGATTTAATTGAATTTTCTGTTCTCCTATTTGCTTTTTTGACTGTACAGATTCAACAAATGTTTCTTTAAGTTGTACACCTTTTCCAGCTGCATTCCCCAGGTATGTTTTGAAAACCATTACATGTTAACATTTTCCCATAACAAATTATAGATGAAGGAATGAAAAAAAGTTTGTGTCTGAGCCTTGTATATTTACATCTTTTATATATTACTTTATATTATCTTTTATATTTTTTATTTTTAGTGGTACATAGTGCAGAGACAAAATATTTTAAGAGAAAAAATGGAGGTTTATTCCAGAGATGAAAAGTCCTGAGAGCTTATCTGCTTAAAAAAATCAAAACTTTGATGATGAATTCCAGAAGTTGGAGGAGGTTATCTGAAGCATGGAATCAGATGGATCCACTCACATAGATGCTGAATGTTTTGTGACCACTGTCCTGTTAACTGTCCACTGGCGCCAAGACCGTAGCGTTGTTGTTTTTGGACTGGACGACATAAATGACATTTGCAAATGGTTTGAAGTCCGTAGAGACAAAGATTTCAGGAATTACTGTCCTACATCTGACTGGTAACACTTTATAAAAATATTAGTTTATGAAGCATTTATTAGCTTTTTATTCATAATGAACTAATTCTAAACTAATGCATTAATAAATGTTATTCATCATAAATTATGTATTAACCATGTATGAGATCTAAATTCTTACTTCATAATTAACTGATCTTGAATAGATGGGGAATTTAGATGTTGTGTATTATTTATTAATATACTATGTAATACAGCTGTTTGTTAAAATCTCACAAAACACTGCGTCTATGTTTCTACTTTATAATTAACTAAACAGGCATTTTAGAGCTATTCTTTATTAGTTAATATATCAGTTCATATATCTGTCATAGCAGACATTGGGAGGCTCCCAAAAATGGGTCCGTATTTAGTTCTTTGATTTGAGTGGATTTGATACTAGTTTAAGTAATTGTTAAGGATATTGTTGAAAGTTAGAATGTGAGGGGTTTGGGGTTTGGTAGTAAAGTTCCAATACCAGGGCTTTAAGAAGGGGAGCATGTACAGAGAAGTTTCCTTACCTTTTGTTTTTGTTTGCTGTTTTACATTAAAAGCTTCTCTGTGGGCACTAACTTTGAAGAGTCATTGAACTTTCCATGCCCCACAAAATAGCATTAACAGTTTGACATACTTTATAAGATTCCATAGTCACTTCATGTATATATGTATAAATCTTTGGTGTTGTCATGACTAGCTTTTATGCTGCAAACATTTCAGTGGTGAAAACACCACTCAAAGGTACTAGGAGCCCTTTGAACTTCAAGTGCTGCTTGCCTTAAGGGCCATCCTTCAAGAAGCAAGGAAGATGAGCTCTAACCCAGTGGTCTTCGACCTTTTTAAGAATGAGACTGCCTTTTGAAATCCGAACAAAAGAAAGCTTTACCAGCATAAATGTTAGACCTAGGCTACATTAAAAAAAACACTTATGTTTCTGTAGCCTTCAGTTATATAATATGTATTGCTGGTACAGTTGCAACTCCAAGTTGTGTCTGAATTCATTTTTGTTTTTAAAACCTCTCAGTAAGAAGTCTGCAGCGACTTCCATCATCTCCGTTTGTGAGTGAATTTTGAGCATTTAGAAAATTTATTTGAAAATCTATAACATATTGACATACCCTATCGTGCAAATAGTTTTGTCCTCAAGTGCACAAATAAAAGCTCATTCTCACTCCAGGTGAGAAAGTCATGTATTTGTGTTTTCAACTGTCCTTTATACTTTTTTCCTGAGTCAGAATTGAGGAGAAATATATACAGAAATATGTATAACATCCCTAGTTAACTAAATAGCTAATACAATCTGATACAGAGAGATGCATGTATGGTACATGTAACTGTAGCAGTCATTTGGCTTATATGTTCCCAACCACTGCTCTAACAGTGGCACCCCCACCCCCATATGTGGTTTCACCAACCAGCATATACCAGAATGGTGTAAATATGGTAATCTAACTAACTACAAATCAAATTTTACTAACATGCTGTTCTAAAAAGCCCAATTTCTGCTTTTGACTGGGGCTGGGGTTTCTCCCCTGCTCTGACAAATGCCACTGCCAACTGGAGTGGTCAGAGACACTTGGAGTGGTCTTTGGTATTACTGATGTCAACAATATCCTTCAGCACCTGGCTATGTTGTCAGCAGTTGTCACCTTCACCTAGTGCCTTGGGGCAGCAACTAAGGATGTGTTTTAGTGTTCCCTTTTTTAAGACACAAGGAACATGCCAGTGCATCAAACTTTCCCCGGCTAAAGAGGTTAAATATATATGTTTTCGGTAGCTTTTGTGACCTACACTGCTGAAAAAAAGAAATATGGGTGGAGTCAGATGCATTGAACCATAATGTCCTAGAGATTTTCAACTGGATTCAGGTCTGGGAAATGTGAGGGCCAATCAATGACGTCAGTGCCTTTGTCATCCAGGAACTGCCTACACACTCTGGCCTTATGAGGCAAGGCATCAGGAGGAATCCAGAGCCCACTGCATCAGCATAAGGACTGACAATGACTATGAGGGTTTCATCCCAGTACCTAACAAAGGTCCCACTAGAGGATATTAGGCTCTCACTGACACAAAGGAGGAGATACCAGTCCTGTTGCTGAGTTGATGTCCTTCTCCAGCCTTGTCCAGTTCTGCTCATGTAATGGCCCATGGTATCTCTGCCATGCTCTTATGACTGTGTTGGGAGACACAACAAGACTTCTTGCGATGTGGATGTGCCATCCTGGAATAGCTGGACTATCTATGCAACTTGAACGGGCTGCATGTTACCGCCTCATGCTACCAGTAATGACAAGGGTGGTCAAGGACTGAAAATGCACATGACAACCCCTTTCCAGTATATCCTTAGCTGGAACCCAGCTCCTCTCCTTGGGACTATACACCTCCCAGTCCACTAGATACTATAACATTCCAACCCAGTGTCTGGAGTCTAATAGGTGGCAAACAGCATAGGCGGGTGCTCCCTCAACCTCAAACGACTGTGGAGGTTCGGGGTCTGGCAACACCTCATCTAGAGGACCTGAAACTACAGGCTTCAAAAGGGATATATGAAAAGAATTGTTAACTCGAAAGTTGACAGGTAATTCAAGATGGTAGGTGACCTCCATGACCTTGATGCATGCGCAAATCTTGAATGGCTCTATATACTTAGGTTGCATTTTCTTGCTACCCCCCAAGACATCTGAAATCCCTAGTGGACAACCAGATGTGATTCTCCAAATTGGTATTGAGGAGCGTCCCTGTGAGAACAGTCTGCATGTTTGTAGTACCGACATATAATTGCTTTCATGCGCTTATAGGTCTGTTCCCAAACCTGTCCACTTTGTTTCATCCAGGTGTCTACTGTGGGTACATCAGAAGACTCGGCAGTCCATGGCATGAGGTAAGGCTGATACCTGAGGTAGCATTCAAAAGGAGTCAAGTAGGCAGGGTCTTTTCAGCAGGTACTGTCTTAGGGGATTTGTTCCGTGCACACAGGGTAAACGAGGAGACGCTCTCATATATATCCACTGTCATTATCTCCTACTAGTAACGCCTAGACAGCAGTTGCCATGTCTGAGTCTCTCCTGAGTGACCTGAACCCATGTGATGAGTTGAGTCCGTCAAGACTGAGGCATGCATGTCTTATCGGAGGGGCACTGAGGTGGAATGACTGTAGACTCTAGCTCGGCGTTCGGTGTCCCAATGTACAGCAGCGGCCATTTCAATTTCAGGATTTTGTCCTGAGTCAGGTGGGGTTGCTGTTCTGAATAAAAAACCCTAGACAACGAGTCAGCCTTCGTGTTATGGGTGACAGGCTTGCCTGTGAATTTGAACCGGGAAAAGACCTTGATCTTGGCAAGGGTTAAGCACTTTGGTGGAGCGCAAATATTCTACATTTTTATGATCCGTCACCACCAGAAATGGCTGGACAGCTCCCTCTAACCAGTGACACCACTCCTTCAGTGCCAGTCTTATGGCAAGTAGTTCTCTTTCCCCTATTCCATAAATCCGTTGCAGACAACTTATGGTAATAAAAGGCTATCAGGTGTTGCCGGTCGAATGAACCCATGAATGAGCCTCCTGGATGTAGGGCTCCTGTTCAGTCCAGGTAAGAGGGTAGGCATGGGATTTTGGAAACCTTGCACCCTCCATTAGAACAATAGCACAGTTGTTTGATCTCTGTGGAGATGAAAATGTAGCATTCACTCTGTTAAACGCCTTGCTGAGATCAACGTAATGCTCCAGGATTTGATTGGTATCTCAAAGTAGTCTTACTCTTAAAAGAGTAGAGTGACCAAGTAGTCTGAGCTGCTTGACTAGTTTGGCATGAATTAAGTTTCCCTCTGCTCCCAATTCAGTTAGGGCAGGTAAACAAACAGGCTTGGGTCAATAAAGTGTAACCTTTATGCTAAAAGCCCTGGAGATTAATTCACTCTTGTAAATACAGCTTTAGCCCTTGGGTTCTCCATTGTGTGCTGTTGAGGAACATAGTATGTAAGGGGGCTCCTCCGGAGTGAACAGTTACACACAAGATAACGTGGTTCACCACAGTACAGGCACAGATTCCCCCATAGCTTGCAATGTCTCTCCTGGGGTTTAGGCCTCATGGACTCGCACTGCATATCCTTGGCTAATGGTTCTCTCCTGCATGATGAAGCTGGAGTGGATATGCTCATTGGTAAATCTCTGTATTTCCTCGGTCCGTGCCTTCACTCTCCCTCTTGATGTGCTGACAGCATGTGATCCGTTCGTCTAGGTCCAGATCCTCATCTCAACATGCCAGTTCATGAATGATCTCAGTGGAGAGACCTTTGCGATACGTCACCAGTAAGGCAGGTTCGTTCCATTTACTGCTAGTCCAGAACTCCAGGGCATAATCCACCATGGTTCGTCCCTCCTGCCGTAGCTTAGTGAGCAACTCCCCGCTTGAAATGTCTTCATGTGGATGATACTGCATGGAACTTACGCTGGAAATCCTTATACAACCAGGTCTGGGCCTCTGCCCATACAGCTGTAGCCCAATCCAGGGCTTTCCCTGTCAGAGAGGAGATCATGAACAAAATCCTAGACTGTTCCGAAATACAGTGAGCACTGCAGCAGGAACCCTTTGCAATCTTTGGGTTTGCTGTTGAACTTGTCTGGCTTACTCACAGATTAGATCCCTCATACTTGCTCTGAAATACTCTGACAGGGGTTGGGAGCTTCCTCAGGTAAGCACAGGGACTGAACCACTAGAGATAATTTCTTTAGACCTACTGCCAGTGCCTGTTTTTTCACCCAGTTGCTAGTAGAATGTAGCAACAGACTGAGAGATACGCTCAAACACCTGCTGATGCTGTCCCAGGATACCACCCAGTTTGGCGAGGGCTAAAGTGAGTGTGTCCACATTCATCGTCTGCATGTAGGCAGGGGCTAGACAGAAGTGTAATCCAGAACACAGAACAAGTCGAGAGCTGGGAGATCAACACTGAAACACTCTGTATGCATGCAAAACTCATGGCAATACTTTGCAAAGAATGGTGGGAAGAAAGCTTGTATAAGTAAGCAGAGGAAATGTGAAACAGGTGATGGTAATCAATAATAAGGAGAAGCGGTTCTAGCAAATGCGTGTCTGAGACTGTAACTGAAATTCCTTAGAACGGACTCCTGACCTGGGAGTGTGACACTGTTATTTTCATTTGCAAAGCTGGTGAAACTTCTAATCACTTATGCTTCCTAACTGGATTGAATGATATCCCTGAATATTAATTCTTGGTATTACTGCAAGTATTGCTTTATTTTTTTTTTTTTAGCAGTATCGTTCTTGGTAGTTTAGAAATTTAGATCATGATATTTTTTTATGTAGCCTATAAGGGTGTCGCCCTTAATATGGTTTTGATTTTTATGTTCTGGCAAAGAACTCACAAGGGCAAAGGATACCAGTTTCTTTCTTCATTCTATGTGAAGAATCTTTTGCCTTCAGAAGCTGCATGAGGCTACAGGTCTTTACGGCAAGGTAATTCAGTTGCAAGATATGCAAAAATATGCAAGAAAATTCTTTTTTTCCAGTAATTGCTGGTATTCATTTTTTCATTATTTTTCAAGTGGTGGGCACATATAAAATTTAGTGAAACTAAATATACTCCAACAATTTTGAGGTAAATTTAGACAAAACATTTATTATCATTTGCCTTCATGTTTCCAAGCCAGACTGGTAAAGTCTTTCTCTCCTCTCTCCTTGTAATTCAAGACAGGATTCAAGTGAGTAGATTCAAAGTGGATAACCACTTTCACCCAGTACACATCCACCAGCAGATATCCCAGCAGATATCCCATCTAACACAACAGAATTGGTCCAACTGAAGGAACCATGAGTACTCAGGGACATTGGGCAACAATATCTGTAAAGAGTTGCTTATGAATATTAAATGCACAGAACCTTTATAGCAGATGTAGTTAGGGCTCAAGAGGCTGGGAGTGAATATGGGAATCCACTGCACCAATAATTCCAGGAAATGTTTCCAACTGCATGAAAACCTATTTTGGTTTCATGCAATGCACTCCTAGTATGTGGAAACATTATATGTGTTGGTACATAGCACAGAAGTGCTTTAGTGAGAGTATGCACACATCTGGATACAGCAGCTTTGCTTAGCCATGGATATCCCAAGACTCTTTAGAAATCCACCAGTGGCATTACTAAAGTCTGGCCTTAATCTAAATGATTTATTTATGTAATTGATTAACTTGTCCGTTTGATTGGTTGTCATAACAAGCTTGGTAGGCTAACTGTAGCTATTTATTTACTGAAGTAACCCTACTGGGATTTTCCGTTTGTTCCAGTAGAGGGAGCCTGTGAGACTGGTTGAGTACCTTGAGCTGCAGAATAAGAAAGGCGGCGCAGTAGAATATACTGGTTTAGCAAAGAGCATTTGAAGCGCTGTTCCTCCCAAGTGCCATGTTGAAACATGTAAAGAGAAAATAAACGAATAGTTAACCGTATCCACCTGGTTTCATCATTGATTTCCTTTCCCTCTTAAGATATTACATTTACAAATAATATATTTACTGGTTTACTACTACTACTGCCGGTACTACACTGGGAAAGCATTTAATTTAAATGTGTACGTCAACAAATGATCTTCTGTACTTCAGTGGTTACATTGTTTCACGTGAATTAAATTATAATATAGAATATATAAAATATATATTTATGCTCAGAATTTAACTAAAGGCTTTTATAATGGGAAGCTGCGACTCTATCCACTAAACATCATACATACAGCCAAGTTAATTGTGAGTTTCAGCGCCTCATCGGAGAGTAAGTTAACTTACACCAGCTCTGATCTTGAGCTCAATAACAAGAGAACAACGAAAGCAACAGTTGCTAATTACAGCTATAAAAGCGAGTTAGCTAACATTAACAGTGATCAGGTTGTCTCTGAAACATTACGTAACACTATCTCAGTGTTAACTTAGTTTTACATTATTTTAAATATCATGTTTTGTCTTATTAGGAGAATGCTAGTGCAGAGAGGGGGGCGACAGGTGAAGAAATGGCAGCGAAAGGGAGTGAGGTGAGGCATAAAATGGATTTTATTTCAATCATTTAGTCACCTAAATGCTTTGAAAGAAACGGGACATTTGAAACTGAAGTCCTCGGCTGCCATCTTGGTAACTGATAGGATGAAATCAAAGGGACTTCGTCTGAACATCTGGCAGTGTCAGGGAATCTGTAATGTGTCCTCTGAAACATTGCCTGGTTGTATGTATGTGGTAGATTTTGGTGTATCCTAGCTGAACTTGTGATTATCCAAATCTGAGAAATGTGCAAACATCTGTTACTTGCAAAATATATGACTACATTAAGACAAACAAAGACAGAGTTGCTGTATTCCCAAAGTGAGTGTGTACGTGATGTGTACAAACGTGGTGCACAGCAATGGCTGCAAAGTAAATGTGAAAAAACAAGCAGTGCTGTCACTTGAATATTCACGTGTAACTGTGAGGCAGGCAGAGTCGCACACACGTGCACAGAATGTAGCTGACTACATTCCTCATTACGTCCACTTCATTCAGTTGAAGAATCCAATATTTAACATTTTAACAAGTTGACCGACACAATATTACATATATTTCTTCGGGACCCACCGACAGACAATACCAGCCTAAATCCAAGCATACACATCTATTCAGTTGTCCTCTGATTTCACCTTTTTCTATAATTTTATATATCAAAACTATATATCATCAAAACGTAACACATTACAACGTTTTTTTCTGTCGCGCCACCTTTCACCTCTTTGCTAAAATCGTTGAGAAGCGTTGTGCAATGCAGACAGTGACCTTCGTTGATTGCAAGATTGCAAAAAAAACAAAAAAAAACAACAGCATTGGGTACAGTGTTGCCAACTTATCGACTTCGTCGCTATATTTAGCGACTTTTCAGACCATCTAGTGACTTAAAAAAACAAACAAAAAAAGCGACTAGCGACAAATCTAGCGACTTTTTGTGGTGTTATTGGAGACTTTTGGAGACTCTGAGATGAGCATGCTCTTTAGTTACTGTCCTCAGCGAGCAGCTGGTGCTGCCATGAGCCCCGTCCCACAACACACACAGTGCAGTCTCACATTCAGAGCAGACCCACACCGCTCCACGTCTGCAATTGCACTACGCATGCCCAAATCCGTCTTCAGTGTGACACGAAAAGAAATCATTGCATTTAACTCACAGTCTCGGTCAGTTACTCACCTCATTGGCTGGCATCCTATCCTGGCAGTGCAGTGGACAGTTTGTGATTGTTTAAAGGGTAAGATGTATAAAGAATTAGATTATATGTTATCAGCAGATCTTAATCAAATGAACATGTGCATTAAATATATTTGATTAAATTGTGACTAAATGTGACGAGGTTATTTTAAAAATAACATTCGAAACTTATCGTTCGTTAGATTATCAATAAGATGTATCTTTGTGACAGACTGTGTTATCAAAGTAAAGGGTTGCTTAAAGTAGTAACTTTTACTTAGGGTTAGCTAGCTAGCTAGCAGTTAACTTATTGATTAGCAATTCAGCTAGCTAGTTAACTGGCATAACGAACAGTTTACAGCACAGAACAGAGTCGTAGCTGCTATATGGTAGCTCAGCATCATGGAACATAAACTCTAAAGCAAAATAAAAATGTATGCTCTTCGATATTAATATCGAAATGTTCAGTGTTTCCTGATGAAATAGCTTCGTGGCTAGTTGGTTTTTGCTAACAATAGGCATAAGTTGGTAGTTTCCCATATAATATTTCGCGGGCATTCTCGTGGGGGAGGCGGGTCTTCCTCTAACACAGCGGCCAAGTTGAGTGTTACGAGTTTTCCGGTTATCGTTTTCAATAACCGGAAACTCGTAACAAAATGATTTGGGTACATTTTGCTGGAGGATAGGGTTTATTTAAATTACAATTTACAATTGATTTTTAAATGTACCATGTAGGTACAGCAGTACATTAAGAGAAGAGTAAACTGAGTGGACTGCATATCAAAATGAAACAGATATAATAAGCCTATTGTGATGTATTTTAATTCAGAATATTAACTATTTACAGTGGCATAGGGGACATGAAAACATATTTCATATATTTATTTAAATAGCCCCTACAGTAAACATACTTATTCTCAAAACATCCATATTGTGTTTACAAGCCAAGAATGTTCATTGTGTGATATTGTGCTGTTGTTTGTGTACTGATGCCTTTGTTCTTACTCTATCAGGCATCATGATGGAATCCAAACAGGATAACATTCTGAGTTCCAATAGAAGAAAAATTATAAATGGTGTGAGAGATGTAAATGCTCTGCTTGACTACATGATGGAGGAAAAAGCTTTTAATAAAGAAATAGCAAATATGATCCGTTCCAAGAGCACAAATGAAGAAAAAGTCCGTGAGGTTCTGCAAAATCTGAATTCTTTAAAACATGAAGATTTAGTGATTAAATGGCTAAAGGAAAATGAGCCTGATTTAATGGAAGTTTTGGGTAAGCATGTTTTGTCTCTATCAGCATAGTGTTAATATTCTTTATTACAGTAAGATTTTTTTTACAATAATCATTTGTCATCAGCAAATAAGATTTTTGGACTTTTTTTGTATTAATAAGACAAATGAATTTGTATTTTTATTTTTGTATTTACTTGATGTAGAGGGGAGTGCTCCATTGCATGAAGAACCAGAGAGTAAGTTACCGTAATATTTATTTTATATTTTCTTTCTAGTTAAATTGTATTGAGGCCAAAATGTTTGTGATTTTTTTTTTTGTTTGTTTTTTCATCTCTCTCTTTACCTCTCCTATACATCCAGGAAAGAGGCGCAAAACCCAGGCAGAAGAAGAACCCACGAATGAAACAAACAATCTCGTCAGTGAAACTCTTGGTAAGCCTGTCTGTAAGATTTAGAATGAATTTTATATATATATATGTGTGTGTGTATGTATGTATGTGTGTGTGTGTGTGTGTGTATATAATATGGAATCCCACAATTCATGGTCACCACCCATCTTGAAAAGCCCTCTCCCATATACTAATGTGCCACAAACAGGAAGTTAATATCACCGACCATTCCCATATTTTATTAAGGTGTATCCATTTAAATGGCCCACCCTATCTATCTCTCTCTCTCTCTCTCTCTCTCTCTCTCTCTCTTTCTCTCTCTCTCTCTCTGTGTGTGTGTGTGTTTTATATAAATGTTTGTGTATATATAAACAATGTTTTGTCCAAATCTTACACAGATCTCAAGACTTTCTCCACTTTTGCCAAACTGGAAGAATGGGCCTCTAACAAGAGTGAAAATCTAATTAATAATTTGAAACATAAACTTTCTAGAGATGAAATGCAAAATTTGGAAAAAATACTAAAAAATAAGAAGCTAAAGAAAAGTTTTTGTTTTAATGCTGAAGATGTAAGGAAGATAAAAACTAATCAAAAATTTAAGTCATTTCTTGACAGTGACAAGAATGCTAAATTTCCTGACCTTGTAATACAATTTTTTTTTGAGCATGACACTAGCTGTACCATGCCAGCAAACGATTCCATGATGGAGAAAGATATGGAAAGCAACACTGATGATTATAAGATGGGTGACAAATATGCAGAGAGTGGATTTGAATCTATGCATAACTCAAGTTGTAATAGCAATACATCTCGTCACAACAGTATTGGGTCTAAAGATGTCTGTGCAAACCTAAAACACAAAGTGGATAATGATCAGCTACCTGGATCTGAACCAAGATTTCAGGATGCAGAATCATATGTAAGAGGGCAAACGCAAGACCTCCATACAGCCCAACACAAAAAGCTGTATGACACTGACGATTATGCACCCCTAGCAGAGAATCCTATGAAAAGTGAAAGCTCACAAGATACTCAGGAGGGCCCAAATATTGATACCAAGGAGAGGAGTGAATTTCCACAAAATGACAGAGACACTCTACAACAAGGAACTGAGATGGATTTTAATGCATCAGACCAGTTGAAGCCACCTATGAATGGACAAAGGCAAGTTAGTTTCTGTAGTACACCAGTATACAGCTCAAAACAAACACCAGTAAGCTTTAAAAGGAGACAAGCTCAGAACAAAAGAAAGCTTAGCAAAACAAAAAATGAAATGGATCTGCTCAATAAGTGGGCGATGAAAA
Organism: Tenebrosternarchus preto; assembly: GCA_025802075.1. NCBI lineage: Eukaryota > Metazoa > Chordata > Actinopteri > Gymnotiformes > Apteronotidae > Tenebrosternarchus > Tenebrosternarchus preto. The sequence continues at coordinate 18,275,242 of JAOYMR010000017.1, read as the reverse complement.
AATGCAGCAATGAGGATTTGGAAAAAGTGCTTGACTGTATCTCAATTATACACAAAGCAGAGCATAGCGAGTATCCAATTTTTGTTGCAGACTACATCAGGGTGTATAAGAACCCACAGTCTGGTCAAAGACAAATCATTTTTGTCACTAATGATGAAAAAGACCTCAAAACAAAGAATCTTCCAGAAGCCACTAGACATTTGATAAATTATCAGATGTGGGTGTGTGGCATTAAAAAAGCAGTACTCTTAAAAAAAGGGAAAGATGAATATGAGATTAAATATAATGATGATGTTGATTTTGTAAAATTATGCCAAAAATTTGTTTTTGAAGCCTTTCTCCCTGCTTTTGCAGTATTCAGAAAGCTTCAACGAGAAAAACTACTTTATGATCCCTCAAGGTTAGATAAACCCTCCATCCAGTGAAAACCTATAATAATATGTTCTTTTAACTGAATAAACATGTAATTTTTATTATTATTCTTTACTTTCTATATTCTTACCTTTTGCCTTTCCATAATTCTGTTTCTCTACTGTCTAATAAAATCAAAAGATTTCTTTACCACTCCAGTAAAAATGTCATGGCAGAAAAAGCTCAGCTTATTTGTTGGATTTGTGACACCAGATGCTTGGTCTCTTTTCTGAGAGAACTCCTTGCCTTGGTGATTCTTGTGCACAGTGTGGCGCCAAGAGTTGACTGTATGATACACACTGTATGACACTCAGGTGTTCTGTACCTCCCCTTGGGGAAACCTCTCCTCAGCACATTTGATTTCACCACAGGTCATGCTAACCTGGAACTGTTGTTCTTAGACAGGCAGATTATGCATGTTATGTCTGATGCACTTGTAAAATGCTGTCGAGAATATACTGACTTAACTCAGCATAGCAGAGGGTTCAAAATGTATGGACAAAACCGTCAAAAGGGGAGAGAGACAATTGTGCCAGGCTAGTGGATGATCAATTATTTTGTGGGTAGGACATCTGAGAAGATCTGGATGACAATAAGTCCCAGGGCTCAGCGTCAGGATGAAATTAGTTTATTATTTTGCATCTAGCGTATTACTGAACTCCAAGTAGAATCTAGGACTCATGTAGGTAGGACATCAAGGTAGCCCATGTTCAGACCAGCGATGGCCAAACCAGCAGGCTCAGAAGGCTGAAGAACGGTGTCCCGCAAGGCTCTGTCCTCTCACCAATGTTGTTTAACATATACATTCACGACCTGCCGGATACAACATCCACTAAGTATGGCTACGCGGATGATCTGGCCATCATGCTTCGACGGCCAACCTGGAAGGAGATGGAAGATGGTCTCAACCAAGATATGGGCATCCTGGCGGACTACCTCCGGCGGTGGCACCTTCAGCTCAGTGTGGGCAAGACAGTGTCTGCAGCATACCACCTTAACAACCGGGAGGCAAGAAGGGAACTGGAGGTGTATGTTGGCAACAACTGCCTGGAGTTCCAGCAAGCCCCCAGGTACCTGGGTG
>JAOYMR010000017.1:18235921-18250038 GCA_025802075.1 Tenebrosternarchus preto | reverse complement strand
GCAGAAACAACAAACATCTCTTATATTATAATAGATGTTATATATATATATATATATATATATATATATATATATAGCTGCCTCTTGCAAATTCATTTTTTAATTAATCTATAATCAAACTCAGAACTATCCAAATATTCCTTTCTAATCACCAATCCCAATATGCTTCAGTGATCTTCCAGTGCAAGTCAACCAACTTATTCAGGCTTTGCAGTCCAGTCAGGTAAGATTATGTTTGATCTTTAAAGGTGTTTTTTATATTTAAAAATATTTTGTTACACAAGTTTATTCTGAAAAACAGTCAGAGTTGAATTAACCCTGACAGTGTTCTGACCACTTGGACTCGATTAATTCATTCCACTTTACGTTGACTGTACTTTCTTGCACTTTACGTTCTTCCAGTGTCTTACATTTTGTATATGGTCAGTTCTTGGAATCTTAGTCTAATGTTTGTTAAACTATAGTAACATTTCCTTCTTAAACAACAGTATTCTGGTATTGCCTCAATTTTATATCACAGAGGTATAGACATAACCAATGTAAATATAAATAAAGACCATTTTCATTGTGGTTCTAGATATGGTTGTACATCGATAAGATTGTTTTTGCCCAGTACTAACTTATGGATGTTTTTTAAAATAAAATTATCATCTGAAATTTTAGCAGTTTGTTTAAACTATATTTTTAATAATCTGCAACTAATCATCTGTAACAAATTATATCTTAGAATTTGGCTTTTTGTTTTCCAGACTGTGAACTTCCAAATGGATTGGAAACTAATTACCTTACTTATTGGTGGCAATGATGTATGCCAGCATTGTTTGGATCAGGTATACCCATGTTCCTTTTTCTCTGAATATAAACAAACTCAATATTTATCTGACCTGGATAACTTTGATCAACTATAATTTATTTATTTATTATTATTATTATTATTATTATTATTATTATTATTATTTGCAGTAGCAATTCCTTCACTTTTATTGCTTTATTTCCACAGAATAGCTTGTCACCACAAAATTACAGTCATCATCTAATGGAGGCCCTGGACATACTTTATAAAGAGGTTAGCAGAATTGAGCATATCACATGGTAATTAATAAATACTTTTAGATTATTTATTTAAAAGAATCTGCTATCTGTTTCTTCCTTTTTAAAACCAGGTACCTCGTGCCCTGGTGAACATTCTTGCAGTTCCACAGATTGATGGTTTGAGAAAGATCAAGAGAAACTCTTTACCCTGCAGCTTGCTTCCCAGGTTTTCAACAACACAATGTTTCAAGATTATTTGTAGATTGATTTCCTAAAGAAGTGTTTAGGAATCCTTGTATTACACAGGTTCATGTTTTTCCTCACAGATACCAAAGAAGGGTTTGTTAATTACCTGCTTGCTTGGGTCGTTATAAGTTAAAAGTTGCACTGTACACTATAGGGGCCTTTTATAACTGCAGTTGGGAAACTCTGTCTTAACAATACGCTAAAGGCCAGATAGATTTGTTTTTGTGTGTCCCACTGGTTTTCTTCTGGGTTTTTGATATTGTGGAGACAGTCTGGAGAAAGCCATAAAAAGAAGTCTGAGAGTCTGGTCTTCACACAGGTCTTGGCTTTTGACAAGACTGCACAATGATATATCCAGCTTTGGAATTTTTGTACAGGTCTTGGTCTAGGTACTGACATCATTGCATCTAATGGCCTAGAGTTTGTCTTGATCTTAATCTAAAGGCGTGTGTCTGTTCTCAGAGAAAAGTGTCCATGCCTAATAATCCCAGATGACAACTCTTTGGAGCTGATAAAACTAAAGTTTATTAATCTGGAATATCAGGTAATATACAGAATTTACAACACTGTTGTGTTTTCTATTTGTGTTCATGTGTGGGTGAACTGGTTTTTTTTTTTTTTTTACCTCAGATCCAGACAGTCTTCTAACAATAAACAGTTGTCATTCTCCACCTTTTACTCTCCTGTCTTTTAGACTCTGACAGAGCAGCTGATATTTGGGGGACGTTATGATGGCCGTGAAGATTTTACAGTTGTCCTTCAGCCTTATCTTCAAAACACAGTGTTTCCTCTATCTGAAGTTAGTGTGTATTCTTACCTCTGGCAGCACGCTACTCTTAACCCTGGTGGTAGAATATGAATAACTAACATGAATGCTAATATGAATGTCAAACATCTTTTACGCTTTCTAGGATGGAAGTCCTGACCCCAGTTATTTTACAGTAGATTGCCTGCATTTAAGTGAGCGGACACATTCTGAGATGGCCATTGCCCTCTGGAATAATATGGTAATGGCGACTACACATACAAATACCCCAGAGCTAGATTCTTTGTTATGTGACTTTGGTGTCTTAAACCTAAGCCCTTTTAATATCATAAACATTGCTGGTCAAAGATGACCTTGTTCATATTCCTGTTTCAAGCTCCTAGGGTATTTTTGGTAACATAAAACAAGCTTTGGTGTGGATTTTGTTGCTTGTCTTAAGGGTTGTGGTCCAAAATCTGAGAAAGACATGTGCCACCAAATCATTAAACCCTACTTAGCATCCAAAGATTAAACAAACATGTTGCTTTGTTTTTCTTTCAGTTGGAGCCAGTAGGGAAGAAGCAAACTTTCAACAACTTTACATATGATCGCACAAAGATCCGGTGTCCCTCAGAGGTGAGTGATGCACCTATGTAATACAATGCAATACAACCTAACAAGTTTAATCAGTTGAACCTGAGCAGCAAAACCACCTGAAATTTGAGTCATTTTTAATCATCTGGTTGTCTTCTCTTTACCAGACTGAACCATTTATTTACACCAAGATGAACAGTTTCCCCACCTTCAGCACCACTTCAGAGCCCACCACAGATACCAGCCCGATACCTACAACCCAACAAACTGTTTGTCCTTCCACAGTACCCATATGGGTACCAGCAGTCCTAGGGGTCGCTGGTTTACTTCTTGGCTGGGGTATAACATGGCTTTTCCTATGGAGGCGTTTCAAGAAGAAAACTGAAGAGAAGCCTGAAGAGAAAAAAGCAGAAATGAAAGGAACGCCTTTTTGATATGTAGGCCTATGCAGACTGCCATGAACTTTAGAAAAAAAGTATTGGAATATAAAGCAAAAGTTTAGTGCAGCTTTAAAGACAACACCAAGCAATCAAACAAATCTGAAACAATATCATATAGTTATGAAATACACTGTCATTATGAAACACACAATGCCAGTTTTAGAATAATTATAATTTGATCAAAAAGTCAGTCTTAATATCTTAGCTATGCAGACTAAACTAAAACTAATGTAATATAATTTTGTATATAATTTAAAAGTAAATAGTTATCAAAAAAGTCTATAACTGTATATGACTGTACACTATCTTGGTTGTTTCTATGCTCAACAGTTAATGAAATAAATAACATAGCTCATGCATTTCGAGCGACGTTCAGACGTTCTTTTCCTTTGTCGCGTGCGCCCTCTATGTGGGGGCTAATGAATCGAGCAGCAGCGGGTTTGGGGTTTTAAGAAAATGGCGGAAGGGGAACTTAATGTTGACAGCCTAATCTCAAGACTACTAGAAGGTAGCTACCAAGATAGCTTTTCTCCATTGTTTTATTTATGAATATATGTTTATAGTAGATATCATATACCTGAAAATTGGTAATTTGTCTGACAGTGCATTTGGAATCACTTATCGATCTAACGTTACAGTAATATTACGCTAAATAGCTGGTTAGCTATCATTAGCCATCTTGTCAGACTGTGTAGGTATAATGGCTATCTTACGTAGCTAAAGTTAGTAGCTCGTAGCTGGCTGTTGGCTATTCGAATAAAGATAGCCAACTTGGCTAGCTCGATTTTTCTGCGAGGAAAATGCCTATAATCTCTCACAATTTATTCATATAGAAAATTATCTACGAGTTAGAAATGCTAGATAGAAATAGAAGCTGTTATGCAGGCCATGTTTTTAAAAATGGTATCTATGGTCATTCTTCCTGGTCGGTCTTCTTAGTTAGCTAAGATCTCCAACTTGGCTACTAAGCTAGTGATATCAAGATACATAGATAGCTATGTAGTTATATAGCTAGCTAGCTATGGTCAGCTGTTTATCGTACCTGTAGCTACCAACTAACATTAATGTTTATGAAACGCTAGGTTCATGCCACCCTGGGTTTGCTTGATCTTCCCTTCTGCCAGATGTTTAGTGATGGACCTCTAGGTTCACATTATAGATAGACAGCCTGTGTACATCTACGATAAACAATACTGGCGGATTAGCTAACTGAAATTATTTGTAATGTTAGCTGTTTCTCGCTCAGTATTAACTGTGTGGTTGATCTTATTCATTGCTCGATTAGAAAGCTAACGTTAGCTAACCTCCTGCGCACTTAGCTCTCCAGTTTGAATAAACCTCAAAAAAACGTCTCCTTTGCCGGTAAACCACATGAAATCATCTGTGTTAATCCACGGATTTAATCACTTGATTTAGCTTATTAATTAAAATTAAGAAAATTGGATCAGTAACAGCTCAACACAAACTCAGCGGGACTGACAAATACTGAAGCACATAGGACATAAAAATTGACCATTTGCCAGTTGCATCATTTAGGCTACTGCAGAGTTCCAAACTGTATCTGGAACACGAGAACAAGAATTGAATTTGGCAGATGCCAGGAGATTGGAAGCTGCAAAGTGGGTGGTTGTAACTTTGTATTAATGCTTGTGGTTTTCCAGTGGGATGTCCAACAAGATAATATAGTTGTAGTTGATCAGCTGTCCATATATTTTTAACTATATACTGTAGCATGGCCTGCATGTCCTATTATTTTGCAAGTGTGTATCAGGCAGCTAATCTCGTCCTCTACTTTGATTAAGGACCATGGACACTGTGAATGTTATTGTTTGCGTTGTGTGAAGGTCTGAAAAAACAGCCTGTTTGAGTATGTGTAAAAGCAGTATGTTACATAATTGTGTTCAGAAAGACAAATGCAAAACATCGGCAACTTTGTTTAAACTAGGGCACAGTTTTGCATCCATCTGTGATGCCAGTATTGCAAAAGTACCACAATTAACGAACAGTAAGCCTGCATGACATGGACACAGACAACATATGGCTTATTCAAGCAAGTATATGCTACTAGTCAAAGTAATATTGAGGCAGATAAATGTGATAATCACGGATTCTGCGATAGAAAAGGTAGAAGACAACTCACAGGTGGATGACTTGGCTACTGGCTTTTGAATGGCTTTGGAAAATGAGGAACAAGGCAGATAGGTGTGGAAGGAGCAGGACTGTGGTTGCAGGTATGTGTGGAGCAAGGTAATGTCAACGAGAGGAACAAAGATTGATCATGAAGAGGTGCTTGAATGAGGGGACTGAATGAGGGGACTGAATGAGGGTACGGCAGTATTGAACAATTCTTGTTTTTGGAATTGTTCAAATTGGTCATCTGAAGTCCAGCACAAATAGAAATTGTGGTATGGATATTATTGTGGGCATTGACAGTTCATGAGAGGTTAGGGTCTAAGGATATGGTAATAAAAACGGCTGCGCCAGGCACAAAAGCGGGGAGGAAGTGGAATCCTGGAGAGGCAGTCGAGTAAAACCTCTATTAGGCCAATAGGTGCTAGAGGATTTGTAGATACCTCTTCTACATCTTTGCTTGTGGAATTTGGGTTTAGAGGCTGCATTGTAAGGGTAACTGAAGAAATGATCAGAAGTATCTGAAACTGCTAGTCAGTGGCAGTGGATGAGGAGAGCACATTCTAGCTGTGAAAATCAAAGTGGCTTTTTATGCACGTCAGAGACTGGGCAGGTGAATAGATTGTCATGGCATTGTTAGGTCTAGAATGGTAAATCCAGATGGAACCAGTGGCATTGAGCATACATTAACTGTGCCAGTGAGGTTGGGTGTAGCCCAAGTCACAGAGTGAGGCCAGTATGGATCTACTATGTAGGGGAATGTTTCGTGTCATAGTTGGTAAAAATCCATATAAAACAGGGAGGACAAATGTGGACTTACGTTTAGGTTTGTTAAGTGATGGGTTTGTGATTTAAAGCTTGGTGGGGGCTGGGTCTGAGAGGTCAGACCTGACTGTTGAGTCTATGCGAGGGTTTATGGCCATAATTCAACGAAACAGATGAAAGGAGGTGCCTACCTGATGACCCCTGTTCTTAGAGGTTTATTGTGAGTGAAGGGAGTCAGCTGGGTCCTATGTGAAACCCTAATGGTTTGGTGAAAGATCTTCAACATCTCACCCTGTGTATTATTACAATTATACTACATATTGTAATTGTGATATGTTTTGGAATGTTTTAAAATTTAATTGGTGCAATATGCTTGTTGCCTGGCCTAGAATATCTAATATTGGTCATTTCCCATAGTAGATAATAATGATAGGTTAGAGGGCTTAATTGCATATTGCAACCTTATGTAGGTGTCAGTTCTGAAAATGGCAGTATTACAGTAATGATTAGCACATCAACATTACATAACATTATATATTGGGCTTCAGTACAATATATTAGGCTTAGGTTTAAGCTTAATGAGATGCAAATAGATTAATTCGAACACTGGGAGAAATGTATTTAAATTTATGGTGGTGCAAAAAGAGATGACTTACTGAACTCTGTCTAAATAGGCAATATGCCTGTGATTGTTTTTGAAGCTATGTGAAACCAGACTACTTGCAATTTCATTTAGTTGTGCTCTCTGCACAGCATTGGTTTGAGAACATTTAGCCTGTCTGCCTGTGGAAAATTAGCTGTAGCTACCTTGTGTAGACAGTGTATCATGGTCTGAACATGACTGTAATCTAGACCTTGACAGGTTTTCTTATCTAAGGCTGATAATCTTTCTTTAATCCAGTGCGAGGATGCAGGCCAGGGAAGATAGTCCAGATGACGGAGGCGGAGGTGCGTGGGCTGTGCATCAAGTCTCGGGAGATCTTTCTCAGTCAGCCTATCCTCCTGGAGCTGGAGGCCCCTCTCAAGATCTGTGGTCAGTGGGAAAAAATGTTTTATATCTTTAACATGTACACACTTGTGTCAATATCTTTTTTTCTTTCCCCCGAATTCTAATGACCTCATTTAGTTTAGTGCACTTGTTGACCCCCTACACTGGCCCCAAATTATGATATTGTAGGTATGTTAGAATCTTTTAATATTCATGTTGTAACCATTATACTCGTGGTTATGTAGTTGAAAATATAATAAAAGTGTAACCATAAGTTAGTCAAATTCATCATTCTTTCTCTCCATGAATGTATTGCAAGAGGAATGAAGTATATTTTCTCTAGGATACAGAAACAAGTGTATAGTGACTGGATGCAGTAGTTAATCAAAATAGATCCGAGTGTAGAGCTGACGTGGCAGTAATGATCTAGAATGCATTATAAAGTAATTAACGTATAAAGTAGTGTATGATAAACAAATGTTATTCAAACCCCCCCCCCAAAAAAAAACAAAAAAACAGAATTCTGATATGGTTCTAATATTTCAGTGAACATGCTAGTGCTCTTCCACAGACTCTTAGCCTACTGTACTACTGAAGCACAGCTAAATAGTACACACGAGCATGGAGAATCAGAGTAAGAGAGTAATAGAAGCTGGATCTTAGAATGGTATTCATAGGATAAATTTTTTATATGTACAGTACATTCAAAAAGAATCGAGACCCCTTCACTTGTTGCACACTTAATTATCCAGAACAGAAAGAATGGTACGAGGACAACTGAAGGCAAGGAAGAAAAAGGGTATTGTTTGGTGAAGATCTGAGGGAGGCAGGTGGCTCCCCCACCAGACAGGATGGGTTTACAGGTGGGCCAAACCCCACTCATGTCCACTGGAGATAAAGGGTCTAAACTAAAGGAGAGACCCACTCAGTCCACCAGGTTCAGGAGCTGAACCTGGGTCCACTCTAAACCAGAGGTCACAACTCCTACCACCAGGGAGTTTGGGTGATTAATTGGAACAGACAGAGGCAAAACAAAAAATGGACGGCGGTAACTTCCCCCAGAAAGCATAACTGAAGACAAAAAAGAGTGAAGACTGTCCCACAGAAAATGGAGATGAAAAACTTGAGAACCAAAGCACATAATACCATTACTGGTGAGTCAGAGCAAGTTTTACACATACCAAGACTTCCCAAAGACTGAGCTTTGTGAGGCTGCTTATATAGAATAGAGTCACCTGAGGGAAATCAGGCTAACAAGCTCTTATTGATTCCTCACTCTGGTAGATGCTGGCTGGCATTGTGGGCCACCTGTTACAAATTGTAGTGCAATCTGAATTGATTATGTTTCTGAAAGGCACACATCTGGGTCTTGGCCTACAGTTTACACTGTATTGTTAGGACAAAAACCTAGCTGTGAAGTCCAAGGAATGGCTGGGGTGTTGCTTATGGAAGACCTTCACTGACTGTTTAAACTCTCTGCCTATTGCTGCCATTATTGACAAGAAGATTTTCTGCTGTCATGGAGATTTGTAGTGTTCAAGTCCAAGGAATGGTTGGGGTGTTACTTCTGAGCAAGAAAGGGAAACTGCTAACAATTGAGGGATGGATTAATGCAGCCAAATACAGGAGTGTCTTTGAAGAAAACCTTCTCCAGAGCAGCCTCCTCTGAGGACGCAACAGTTACCCACAGCATAAAGCTGAAACAAAAATGCTGGAGTGGCTTTTGGGGAAAGTCTCTGAAAGTCCTTGTGTGGTCATACAAAGCCCAAATTTAAACCCATTCAAATGACTGTGAACTGCAAGACGGTAGTTTCACGATCGCCATCCAGTCTGATGGAGCTTGAGAGGATCTACCATGAAGAATTGGATAAACAGTCCAAATGCAGGTGTGCAAATCTTGTAGAGACATATCAAAGAAGACTTGCAGCTGTAATTGCTCTCAAAGGGACTTGTCTGAAGTATTGAATCAAGTGTCTGGATACTTTGTTAATAAGATTTTTCATTTTTCAGAATTCTCTAAAAACACTTTCACTATATTATAGGTGATTTAGTGTAGATTGAGGGCTAAAGTGACAGTTATATTAATTAAAAATGTCATCCATGTAAAAATCTTATCCATGTAAAGTAAAAGGTGCAGCAAGTAAAAAGATTGAATATTTTCTGAGACCACTGTACATTGTTTGCCCAGAAGAGCAAACAATAAGTAATTGGAAATAAAAAACAAATTCATCAAAACATAAGAAAATGTCAAATTTACAGAATTTCAATTTTTCCAGATTCTTCTGTAAGATTTATTCCATGAGACTCAACAGAAGTACTGCCAAGCAGTTATTTTCCACAGATTTGTCCTTTCATACATCTCTCCAGTCTGCTGTTGCAAAAATGTGCATGGCTTGTATGGCAGTGCATGGAGCATTGAGTTGAAGTTCACATAAGGCCATTAGAACCCTGTACTGCTGCATTTGCTGGAATATAAAATAAAAATGTTTATTTTATTGGATCCCTGTTATCCTGCCTTTTCCTCTCATCTCTAGGTGATATCCATGGCCAGTACACAGACCTGCTGCGGCTCTTTGAGTATGGAGGCTTCCCCCCAGAGGCCAACTACCTCTTCCTAGGGGACTATGTGGACAGAGGGAAACAGTCTCTAGAAACAATCTGCCTCCTGTTGGCCTACAAGATCAAATACCCGGAGAACTTTTTCCTGTTGCGCGGCAACCACGAGTGTGCCTCCATCAACCGCATCTACGGCTTCTACGATGAGTGTGAGAGATGTGTAGAATCTCACGGGCATTGGCTGCATCAGTTTTAGCTAGTGGACACTGCAGTTTAGACCAGGATAGTTTTTATTTCTAGCAAGTTACATTTTGGCAGTTTATGAGATGACAGCCAACTTAAATCAGCTTTGAGAATGATGAAGCACTGGTATTATGTGAGACAGAGTTGGCATGTCATTTTTTCTTTCCTTTTTTTCCCATTGCTGACAGCTGCCTTAAGGCAGACCGTCACTCGGTAGTGCACAGAATTCCGTAGGGCCCATGTCCATATATGACTACTTCACTTCTCAGCTTCTTACAATAAGTTGCAATTTCGTTCTCTTCTGTGTCCCTCAGGCAAACGTAGGTTTAATATCAAGTTATGGAAGACCTTCACTGACTGCTTCAACTGTCTGCCTATTGCTGCCATTATTGACGAGAAGATCTTCTGCTGTCATGGAGGTTTGTAGTGTTGAAATATGTTAGTGTTTGATCTGGGTATTACTGTCTCGTCAATTGTCTACATTCTCCTCTACCTCCATCCGTCCTTGGTGGAATTAGGAATCTGTACTAAATTTTAGCCAGATGATGAATGCATGTGTCAGTCTAATATCCTTAAAGAGTTTGTTTGCACTGAACTGAAACATTTTCTGAGGTAGTACATGATTATATGGATAAATATGTGATATATAATTTTTATTACGTTCTTGCGCATATCAACAATGCCTGTAATAGTGTGGAATTTTTAAAGGGGAGGGGGTCACAAAAAGGTCTGCAGTGTCTTTATAAGGAAACTTAATATTATAATTATATTGGATCAGCTTCTGCCCAACCATTTTAATAAATAAAAAAAAAACTGAACAAGAGACATTTAACAAATTTATTTGGTAAAATCTTAGCATTACATAAACATGCATGCAAACCTTTGACAAAGTTAACATTCGACTTTAAATATTTCTACAGTTTACTGCTTAGTAATAATTTTTTTAATTATAACCACATTTTGTTCCATTACTCTATCTTACTTCCCACAGTAGAGGTCCCTGTTTCAGCAGGAATTAGTAAAGGAAGGGGTGAAGATGATTGTTTATTGTTTTTTTGTTTTTCTTTTTGCAGTGGCCTTGTTCATTCTATTATATTCATTCATTTTTTAAAGATAATACAGACCCTTTCAGAATTGTTTTCCAAATGAGTGAATAATAGAAATTCTTTCACACCGTGATACAATGTTACTGTCACTTTCAATGCTGGTACTAGCAGCACTGCTTGTTGAGCCATAGTAATGCAATGTAACTGTCCCTGTTACATTTACTGTTTTTCTGTTGGTTCGTCTCTCCCTCTCCAGGACTCTCTCCTGATCTTCAGTCTATGGAGCAGATCCGCCGTATCATGCGGCCTACCGATGTCCCTGACACAGGTGCAAAAAAACCCCCCCCCAAACAAATCAATTTAAAAAAAGCTGAATACATGCATTCAGTTTTGAGGGTGAAATGAGAAGAGTCTGTGTAAGGGGGATAGCATTGGCATAGCCATGTATGCCAATGTTGGCATAGTTGGTCAAAAATGCCTTTGTGCTGTCAGGCCTGCTGTGTGACCTACTGTGGTCAGATCCCGACAAAGATGTGCAGGGCTGGGGTGAGAACGACAGAGGTGTATCCTTCACTTTTGGGGCTGATGTGGTCAGCAAGTTTCTCAACCGCCATGACCTGGACCTCATCTGCAGGGCTCACCAGGTATACCTATGAGGTTGCAGTTTGGCTCTTAACTATAGATTGTTTCGCTTTAACCAAAATATGTCCCCTACACAGCATTTATGAATTATCATAAATCATCTGCTTTGATAATTCTAGTGTTTTTGCCAAATCAAGCATGCTTTGTATGCATGCTGAAAAACTTTATAGCTGATGTTGAACTTTCTGACTTTTCTACATGAACTTGATCATACACATTTAGATAAATGTGAAGGACTAATAATCCAACCAGCAAATAATTTTAAACTTGAGCCAGCATATCAATGTGAAGGCCTATTTGTGTTAGTGAAAGTATTAAATCTATTTTTCTCTCATGTCCCTACCATGTAATTTCAAGCTTTTTTATTTTTTAACAAAAAAAAAGTTTTACAAGCATTGATATTTGCAGGTGGTGGAAGATGGGTACGAGTTCTTCGCAAAACGTCAACTGGTGACTCTGTTCTCTGCCCCTAACTACTGCGGAGAATTTGACAATGCCGGTGGCATGATGAGCGTGGATGAATCACTTATGTGCTCCTTTCAGGTGAACAAACACACACATGCGGTGGACATGCTATCATAGGCATTCACAGTGTTCTTCCTGAATGACCTGTTCTCTATAAACTTCCTGCTATCCAGATCTTGAAGCCGTCAGAGAAAAAGGCAAAGTATCAGTATGGCGGTGTGAACTCGGGCCGCCCCGTCACGCCACCTCGCACTGCTCAGGCCCCCAAGAAGAGGTGAACTGAGGGGTTCCCCACAGCTCAGTAGTGTTCCCCTTCCTCTTGCTGTACCTTCAGCAAAGACGACTCACCTTTTTCACATCACCCACGACGGTTCCTTCACCCCTCAGCCACCACTTTCTGTATATACTTTTTTTTTGCTATAACTAATGTTCTTTTCTTTGCTTGTTTGTTGATATTTCTATTAACTGATAAAAAGTAAACAAGTAAACAGCTGTGGTCGTCCATTATGGAGAGGCACGATTGTTATTCCGCACTATATTACAGGGTACTGCAATATCATACAAATATTGTACGTGTGTAAATGTGAGCAAAATAAGGGCATTGAATGCACAGATGGGCATGTGTTTTGGACTTTTTGTATATAAACCACCTCTTCCAAACCAGTACTTTGCTAGTGCCCTGCTCAAACTTTTCCTGCATTTGTAACAGTTCTGGAAAACCCATGCTGGTTTACGCTGCATGAATGTAGCTTCTGTTGAATCCACAAGAAATGTATCAAATGTTTTCACAGGTACAAATTTTGCATATAAAAATACACATTTTTATCAATGAACAATCAAGAAAAAAAAATGACAAAAAATCCAAAGTATTACTGAGGATTTCTAATTTATCACATTTTCCTAGTTAGTGAACCCAATGTTTTTTAACCATTTAATGAGAAAACACTTCCATTTCCAAGGACTAAGTGTAATAGGATACGTTTGTTTTACTGTGTGCTAGTGTTTGATATAGACAGCATTTGATATAGACAGTATTTGAATAGGCAGAGGAACACATGAAGAAGGAATCATCTCCCCTGATCCTGTAGCTTTGGACTATATTTACTAATGCATGGACACCAACAGGTACAAACTCATATTATTGTTATTCCTATTGTACACAAGCCATACTGAAGACTTTCTTGTGCAGTGCTGGGTACCACACACATTTCTGGAAGGTAAGAAATATATTTAATCTGTTAAAAAGGTGCCACAACTACTCACCTTACACACCTTAATGCAGACTATAGGGCCGATGTATTACTCTCATTGTGTCTGGGATTAAATTTGACTTCAACTGGAAATACAGAAAGTGTATCTCACAGGTTAGCTTTAGGTGTACTCACATGAATTAACTTTGCACACTTCAGAAATATAATGTAAAGTGCACCAAACATTTGGAATGTGCGGTTTTTGCCCTTGGTTCATTTGTCTAGTCACTTATTAACACAGATGAAGGGAAGTAGTAGAAGCCTTGCGTGCAACGTTAATGCCTTACACTGCAGCTCAATACTGACACCTGGTGTTCTCTAATTAGTTTGCCTGTATTTCCAGTAACATGAACAAATGTGCAAATTAATCTATTTCCTGCCCTCTGAATGAATGGTGGAATGAGGAACTCAGAAAGTGTGCTGTTATATAGTGCTCTGGTCTGGGTGAACATTTTTCTTCAGGATTTTATTTGTGCTTGTTAGAACATTCACTGCTTAGATTTAGCAATACAGTGATTTTTTTTTTTTTGTCCTGTTACCAAGTCAGAAAATGTTTGTGTTCTCAAATCACTTAAAAAATTTGTACCAGTTTGATTCAGACTATTTGAATGGAATAAATGGACTAGTGACACTAATCCTCTTTTCTTTTGTTACTTTTCTGATGGTGTTTCTTAACTAGCATAGAGAATCTGCTGTGCAGAAGCACACAATCACATTTACATCGGCTCCTGAGTGGGACCACTTTCAAAGACAACACTTGATAAATCACAAATAAATGTCATATGCTTGCATCAAAGACAAATTTATTTTTAAATAGAAATGAATTTTTTTGAACGTCTCAATTTAAGTGTATTGCATAAAAATATTTGTATATTAAGATGTATGAATACCAATTTACCATCAGTCTGAAATATCAGTGCGGTGTATACCTAACCAAGTCATCACATGTTGGCACTGTATGAACTCAATTCAGTA
>JAOYMR010000017.1:18216490-18235821 GCA_025802075.1 Tenebrosternarchus preto | reverse complement strand
CATCAGTCTGAAATATCAGTGCGGTGTATACCTAACCAAGTCATCACATGTTGGCACTGTATGAACTCAATTCAGTAAAAGAAAACTGTCTAAATGTGGACATGGGATGTCATTTTCAACAATAATGTGAACAACAAATTTATACAAGCCTTATACAACCATATTGAGGTATAAATTTGGACATTCAATATAACTGATGAATAAAAACATTCGATATCTGGCCTTGTTTTACTAACTGACAAAGTTTGATTAAGTTACATCAGTCACAGCGGGGATGAGAGCAGCATTCTCATATCCAACAGAAGCATATTTCATATTACAGAGTAAATAAAAATACACAGAACAATACATAAACGGGATTTAACAGCACTGAATAGGACATTTAGTAATGAGGTCAGTGAAATTACATTAAATCTAAACATGAAATTCCAGGTGGAATCCAGAACATGGAAAACATGACAAAAATGAAAAAAAAAAAAAATGCAAAAATATAAATCACAGACCTATTAACTATTCTTCACAAGGTCACCAAGTTAAATTTTTATTCAATATGGAAAAATTATGCTTTCACATGTAGTGACTACTCACAAGGCACCAATACTCCTCAGTCAAAGGAAAGGGCCTGCTGAACACTCTGAGGCACCCTGCTAACATAGTACTGATGATTGCGCAATGTAGCCAAAACTCCAGCTGAGTTCATGTGTTTCACATCTGCACTGTATTGGTATGTGTTCCCATGCATGTCCGTCAGCTTTCCTGCAAAGATATGAAGAGGGTGGAGGGGAGGGGGGGGGGAAATGAAATTTCACCCAATTTTGCACTCCTCTGCATCAAAGATATTTTTCGAAGGGGGATGGTTGTTACCGCCGACGGCATGCAGAATTGCTTCGGGTGCGCAGGTGTCCCACTTTTTGCAGCCTGGGCTAGCAAAGACATAGGCTGATGCCTTACCCTCCACCAGCTGAATGATCTGTCAGGTAGAGTCACAGACATTAACGTTCTGATCCACGATCTTGACTCCTGTCAAACGTGTACTACTGCTTCACACACCTTATTGCCAGCTCCTCCTACTCTGATCACATCATGAGGATCCATTGCTTGGACAGCTTCAGTCACAAGTTTATTGCTGTGAGAACGTGTGGTGGTGATGATCCGTTTTCCTTCTGGCACCTCCTGGAGTTGGAACCCAAAGGCACCTAAACCCAACATTCCCCACAAGGTTCTGCCCAAAGTAGCATCTGCTCCCATCTGGAATGATAACAAAATGGGGAAGAAAACTTAATATTTAGGGGATACTGATGCTTTTGAGAATGGAAGCTTTGGTAACATTTTGAGTAGTCCTTTATAGATAATTAATAAACTCACAATAATTCACGACGATGTTAAATACTCTAATCAGATGAGAGCTTGAATTCAATCACAGTCGTTTACTCACAAGTGGAAGATTTCAAGAGTCAGATACCACTGATCAGACCTCAAACCAAACCATCTAACCTTAAGCTCAACCCAAAACCGAATGCTAACCTAACCTTAATTTCAACCCCAAACCTAACCCTCACACCCTGGCCCTAATCTTGAGCCTAATCCTAACCAAAGTCCAGTTAAAACCCAGGTACAGAATGTTGCCAACATCTTACTGAGTGTAATAAAATGGTATGTGTAACTGTTACATGTTCATCGATTTCTCATCTTACCATATACAAATATGAACTTGGACACTCCAAATAAAGTGAAAAAATTCATCAGATTATGAGCAAATCCTATTTCAACAGTTAATTAAAAGTTTATTGATTAAATCTATTAAATATTCAGATGACTCACTACTGCTACATCGTTGACATGATACTGAGTCTGTTGAGTGTTTATTTAATCTAAAAAGGACCAAAATATCACAAAAGATTTTTAAATGACCTAACCTGGTAGTTGTAGAAGGGTTGATTGATTACTCCAGCAATGGCTTTTCCTTTATAAGCAATGCCTATTAGCACAGTCACATGATCCAAGAGCCCTGTGATCAAACACAACAAACTTCTCCATCAGCTGAAAAGAATACATTTAAGATGAGGGGTGGCACGTTTTATTTTAATCTGACTTTTTAGAGAGAGTGCCAAGATCTTTCATGAACAGGATCACATGTGTATCGCCCTTCCTGGCTTCCCTCATGTCACCATACGGGTAAGAGCTCTGTGGGGCTTGCGCAGCTTCTCAGTGACAACTGGGCTGTCCAGTAAGCTTGCAGCTACAGCAGAGACAGAGAAGAAGAAAGGAGAGGGATAGCGGAGAATGGATGACCGTAGGAGAGCAACAGGCATAGCACTGGAAAAACGCTGCTTTTGTCCTTCTGGAACTGAGAAATGCACTGCCAGCAACACAACCAGGGAAAAACAAGAAAGCAAAGAAGCTTAAAAATATAAGAGGAGCTTAAAAATATAGGACAGATGGGTGGTGCAGCGAGATGAAAATAAAAAAGCTCCTTCAATGAGGAAAAAAAAAACCAAGAAACTGCCCACCTAGTCACAATTCATTAACCAAATGACAGGAAGGTTAAGTGTTAAACCGCTAAGTTTTTTAGCTTTTCCAGTACAACATAACCCAAGATCTTTGTAGTTTGCCAGGTCAGAGCAACAGATCCACAATCTTCAGTCTCTTAAGCTTCTGAAAGCTTTTCTTCATAATACAGGATGTTTTGCAGACTACTGCTATAGTATTGATTGTTTTTATCTTGCATTTTAAGCCTATAACAATGATTGGAAATTTCAAGTCATTAAACAGTGAAATAAACAAAACAGCTTTTATCTGTGAATGGACAGTGATGCATGAAGGTTTTGGCCCTGAGGTCATTCATGTTACAGGGACAACCTTGGTCACTTACCTTCAGTGTATTCTTTAGTGCCATCTAGGGGATCAACCCACACAACAAGCTAAGAAACAGAGGATGCAGTTATCAAATGGAAAAAATACATAAGCTTTGGACTTTTTGCATCCATTTTTTTTTTTTTACCTCTTCTTCCTTCAAATTGGAGTACTCATTTGGACATGGCTTTTGTAGAATTGCATCATACTGACTGATCTCAATCAGGTCCTCTTCTACTGACTCTGATGGCAAATCCTGTAAGAAATAAACTGTTAGCAGCACTGTGATAAACAATGTGAGCATGTTCTATTGCATCAGATTATACTGCATACCTCTTCCCCAATTATTGTGATTTTGGGGAAACTCTTTGACAGGGAAGCACATATACTCTTCTGAACAAGTCGGTCAGCAAGTGTCTGTAGGTCATTAGCTCCTGTCTGAGGTCAGTAAAATGTTCAACAGAGAAAATGGAGGTGATGTCGAAATGCTGTTAAAACAGTATTCAGAACTGTTAACCTAATAATTCAACCTAAAACCGAGAAACAGATGTACAAAAAAAAAAAGAACTGACATTCATGTTATGTATCGTAGCTTTGGAAAACGTATTTTCTGTAGGTTATTTATTAACTACAAATTCTACATCATTTTAAAGTATTCGTATTTTATGAGTTGTTGGCAAATCTGTCTTAAGCCGTGCTTTGTATATGAGTTCTTAATGTGTAGAAGCCCAACCCGTCTTGCCTTTTCAACGATTCCCAGATCTCCACTGTGGAGGACTTTTCTGACTATCGTCCCGGACTTCTCAGCTACAGCATAGGCTGAAGCCAGCAGCCGCATCACCACGACACTGCTGCTTGCCATTGCTGGTGTAAACAGAGAAAATTAAGAAATCTTAGCAGCATTTGAATCTAGGGCCATTCTCAAATACAATATCTGCAATGGCATTGTTAGCTAGCCATCTGTTAAATAAAAGAAGTGGAACAGCTAACTAACTTTAGCAAATAGTTAGCTAGTTAGTAGTGGACCTAGCAGGACAAACTACAGTGGGTTATATGTACGAGTATCCACGGAGTGTTCGTACTGAAATGTACAGTATTAGCAGAATATATCTAGTCAGCTATCTATTTTTCCTTTGAAATGATCACACAAACCGCAGCCTAAACTGCAGCATGACCTTTGCCCTAGGTATTTTATAAAATACCTTGAAGCTCACGTCACGCTCACATCACGTACTAGTCTGTTACGGCTGCAATTTTTAAATAGGTTAATCAATAACGCGTCCAAGGAATGTCTTCGGTTAAGTCAATTTATATATAGCCATTCATTTTAAAATAGTACGCTAAAAAGCTATCTAGCTAGCTGTCATAATTAGCTATCTTAGCTATTTGAGTGCACCGACTGACTGTTATACTATTTATCTAGTAAGCAACGCTATCTAAATGACTTTGTCGTAAGCCTTTTACTTACATACCGAGTTTATATTTATCGTAAACGACTCAAACGAAAGCTGCATCAACTCACAAATCCTGTGCAGAATGTTACTGGGAGGTTGTACACAAAAATGTTAACCGGAGTTAACAGAAAAGCAACAACGAGGACTGTCACTTCCTTTGCGGCCAGGATAAACGACGAGCATGGTCTCAGTGCCCGACCTGTTCTGTATTTCTCGCGCAAGTTTGTATTATTCCCGCGAGCCCTAAAGAGAAAGTTCTCACGAGAGCTATCAGTTGGAATTCAAACGGTTTTGTCGATCCATCACGTTAATAACACCATCACGCCATTATATAGCTAGCTAACTAAACGCTTATCTAATTGACGAGTTTAAAGCATTGTTGGTGAGAAACTAAACATATGCTAGGGTAAGTCGGATAACTAAGTTGACTGATTAGTCAATTTACTTACTAGTTACCATTGGCGCCAATCACATATCTAGGCATCTAACTAGCTAGCAATTCAGCAGCGTTAACCTAGCTACCCTAATGTAATGTAGCAAACGTTAGCTAAATCAGGCCTAGTTAAATTAATTTTAATCATGCAAAAACAATAACAATCTAAGATAACTAGCTAGTTCCCTGTTTTAGCTAGGTTGTATGCTAACTATGTACCTAGGTAAGTTAGCGAACCCTTTTTAGAGTGCTTCAAAAGCACTATATTGTTATCTCGGTTCTTTTTCTTCTTTCACACTTTTCTGGAATTAATACAGCCCGAACCACTTAACGTACAGACTCCGTTCAAACTGTTTCGAAGGTCTGAGACCTGTGCTGTGTATTTTTGGAGTCGATCGGATGTATAGAATTGAATAAAATTAAGATTGAAAATTTTAAAAAACCCATTGAAATGAATGGCGGAATGTTCAGAATTTCAAATCTTAACCGTCATTTCAGAACAGTCTCACCCCATATTTTTCCTCGGAATAATCTGCTTTAAAATCCTTAGAATTTCACCTAGAAACTCCACTTAAATTTTAAACGATAAAGAATATTTCGGAAACCTCAAATTATTTAATTTTATTAATTAGTTTTTTAGAGTTATAAGCATTTGTTTGGCACTAGGCACTGAAAACTGTCCCATTGAGTCTGCCCCTATGTTAATTTCTGAAAATTATAATAGGCTTTTCCCCATTTTTTCTGTGTGTTTAACCTGTCATTTTCATCTTAATCCACACAAAATTACACCAAAATCATCTTAAAGGGGCCCTCTCTCATGGCTCAGATAAGCCATAAATTAAATATTTCCAGAATTATGACAGTTTGTTCGGAGGATGCAAATTGGGCTCAAACAAGACTTCTCCACTAAGAGCTGCATAATACCATAGCAACCAAGTACCAAGACCGTAGCAACCACTTGGTATACCATAGATGTGCACACACACTCCCATACACAAACTCACTTGCAGCTCTTTTCAAGCACTCTTATAGTTCCTTTAGAAACTGCAAATCCAGTTTTAAATTAGCCTAATCTAACCTATCTCTGTCAGTGGTTCCATATATAGGTACCATATATTGCTACCATATATAGGTTTGATACAGTTGCTATGGATGCCTTAAATTCAGCATAAACTTTATTTGAAATAATTTTGTATATTTAACACAGTATTAACCCAAGAACTCAGAACATAGTAGTGCTCAGAATTAGTTGCTTCTCAAGCAACTAATTCTTGTGCATACATAGTCTCTTCAGTTGCTGTCAAACTAGCTAGCTACAGTGAAACAGCTGTGTATGCACATGACATGTCAGCAGACCAAAAGGGTTGGTTTTTAAATACTGAGTTTGTGCTAGACCCTCTGTGATCAGATGAAATAAAAAAGCCAGAGCTGGCCTTGATTAAAATTTGTGGAAAAAACTGCTCTACAGCTGCTAAAATAAGCCTGAATCGTATGGCATCTGAACCTTAATATGAATATAAAAGTTATGACATAGCCATTTCAAAATATTGACAGTGAGGTTTAGCAGTATGTGAAGGACAGTTTACTGGATTTGAGGGCAATAAGGCCACTTTGACTTTTTTTTATTTTTTTAAGGATGATAAGGCTAAGATTAAATACACTGACATCAGTGATGACAAAATTCCTGATATTAGCCTTTGTTTGGAAAGGCTGAATGTTAAGACATTAATTATTAGCCGAAAGGTTAATAAACTTGTAACTGTCATAGAGATGAATGGAGGTTGGCAAGCAGATATGGGGGATCCCAACTTAGAAGCCAGTACAGACCATGCAGGGCTAAGAGGAAGCAAATTTCACCGGTCTGGCAGCAGTGTACAAGCTGTTCAAGAAACACTGAAAGAGAAACAGGTGAGACATTTGAACAGGTATGTGTAACACTGTATCAAACTGCATGAAAGAATTAAGAACAGATTATTGCTGTTTTCCACATCATATTGGCTTATAGCATATCAGTTGGAGCCATGCATTTTTCCTTAGGCCAGGTCCAAAGAAGCGAGGGAGGTCCGAAAATCTCTTCTAACCCCAGCTCACAAGTACATTTTTGAAATCTTGGCTAATAGACTGTCCCTTGAAGTTGCAGTAGTTGAAGATTTTGTTCTTGATGCCCCAACTGTAAGTGTTTATATACATACATAAGATTTCTTTTGATTACAGGTAATTTTAGATTGTCTATTATAGAAAATTATTAGCCTAGATTTTTACCCAATAATGTTGTTATTCAGCTGATAACATAAGAAAATATTTCTTTAACTATGTCCCATTACTAGCCTATTTCCTTCTTCCAATAGTTAGCACCATTTGATGACTTCTTTGCAAAAGGAGGATCAAAAACTATTTCATTTGTGTATCAAGAATCTGAAGTACCAGGTATAGGTAAGGAAAATGGTCTGTTTCATGGGCTTCAGTGAGAAATGGTAAATATCAAATAGGGATAGGTCTATCCAAGGGTTGAAGATTGATTCTATATTTTATATCAACAATTGCAATATCAACAACAATAATTATTATTTTTATTACTATTGTTGTTAATTGATTGTTTAACAGTTTGTTTCACTGATCTGTCTTAAAAAATGGAATGTAACCCACAATTACTGGACTTGAAGGTGGAAATATTTTACATTAGATCTGTCTATGTCTAGACTACCTATCTGTGTAACATTGTATATTATAGAAAAGCCGAAGTGATATGTAATGGTCCGGTTTTATCTTATTGTTTGTTATTGATTGGGTAAAGAAAGTTCAAATATAGAGGTTGTTAGCACGTGGCGCTCATTACCCTACTAAAGAACAGCACTTTTTATGCCTTAAATGATCTGTGACATATCAATGCAAACAAATTGTTTCTTTATGCTTCTCTTTTAACTAATTTCAAAATAGCAAAAATGTTTCTGGGAATGCAACAGATTCAATTTGTCATTTTAAACTTGAATCCATATCATTATTTCAAAAGTTAGCTGTGTTTATAGACAGATTCACTGGTGATATTTAAGCAACAGAACACAAGAGGGTGTGTTATTGCAAAATAATAACAGCTTTGATTTGGTTGCAGACACAAGCCGAAGCTGAATGTATCACTCTTTTATGCAAGTTTTACAATGTCAAGAACTGACATGTGGGGTTTCTATGCCACTGGCTCTATCAGAAAGGGTCTATTTTTTAATGGATACTTTCTTACATTATTTGTTTATTTTGTTTATTTTTTTGAGTGAATGAATCTAATGAATTAGATTCTGGATTAAATCGAAAGAGACGGAGGCAGGAGGCGAGAATGGCAGAGGCACGTCTTTACTGTACATGTTTAAACGTACAACACAAAGCAACGCAGAAGAGTGCAAAAAGCATTAAACACAACAAACAAAGTGACTATCATGACAGCGAAAAATGTAACCTAGCAAACCGGCTTGAGAGTAGCTCAATGAGGGGATAAAACACCAAGAAAGTGGCTCCAATGTGCAGCACTGGAGTACTGAAACTGGGGTTTTACATAAGTGCAAAAATAAATGAGGGACAGGTGTGTAGGGTTAGAAGCTGGGTGATTGGGTCCGTGGAAGTGCCTTAGTGCTGCAACCTAAAGGAGGGGGCGTGTTTTGTGAGCTGTAGGACCGGTCTCCCGTGACAATATGTTGATACATTTTCATCTTAATGCTGCTTGAATGTAAATATTCTAGCTATTCTAATTTTTTCTAGCTGTTCTATTCTAGTCTGAAATTCTAATTATTACTTTATTAATGATCAGACCAGTTTAAAAATAGCTGAGGATAAATGACGTCTAGCAAACCAGAAATTATTCAGGTAAATTGACTCAGTGACTGTAGTACAGAAATGGTAAATATTATAATGAATATTGTACTATATACTTTTAGAGGCAGTATGCAGTACAGTATATATACTAGTGTTGTGTAGTAGTATACCATTCTGAATACCGTCATTGTCTCTTATGCTGTGGGACCTCCTGTATTTTGTTGAAAATGTTTAAATCACTTTACAGTGAGACACAAAGTACATATAAAATATGCAGACTTGGCTATATTTAATAAAGTTTAAATAAATGGGAACCCATTATGAATTAGTACAGTATAATAGGCCATGAGCATGTTAATACTTAAATTAGACAGAGAAAAAGGGAAGCTCCATGCAGGTCTCCAGTTGATGTGTGTAATGAACGAAACGATAACTAAACCGAACTGAAAAGCCATAACTATAACAAAAGAGGCCCAGTAACTTCAAAGGCTGATGAGGTCTGAACAAAACCTGGGCTTTTAAATAAGGATTAACATAAATACATAATGATACTCAGGTGGTGAGCTAAACAGTGGATAATGCCCACCACCTGAGGAAAGCATGGACAACATAAATAAAACAAATGAAAATAATAAAGTAACCATCCATGTGCTTCGATGCTGCCACTTAGCGTGCCACTTAGTGCCTTCAAATGTGACTAATATTCTGAATATGCAAGTAGACTACAATTTACAAAATTGATAGTACGACTGACACACAGATAAAAATAATTTTAAACCTTATTTTAATATATTTGTGCTTGTTTGAAATGCATATACTTGTTTTTATTTCATTTCTTGCATTATTTTACTTTTACACATTCTTATTTTAGAGTGTGGCCGCACCTTTCATGGAACTGCAAAGGGAGCCAAACTAATGCGTTTGTTCTTGGCAAATTTATCTGAGACATCCCTCAAAGGACTTTGTTTGTTTTTTGTGAGAAGCAAAGTTGACGTTGCTATCAACCCAAAGAATATACATGAGGTGAAGTTGGAAGTACAGTATTTTGTTAAACTTTTCTACACTGCTTTTTTGTTTGTTGTTACGCTCATTTCATAATCATGCTATTTTTTTTATTTTAGGAGATATACTTTTCTGTGCTTGATGCCTCAGATGGGCTTCTGAAGGGAACACAGAATTTGTTATCAAAGGTCCTCATGCCAGCTGTTTGCGCAACAGAAAACTGGGGTGCCCTGAATGAGTCAAAACATGCAGAAAAGGATAAGCAGAATTTCAAAGACACTGTGTCTCGCTACATAAGTTTCCTAGATGGTAAGTGTACTGGATTTTTGCAGGAAAAGTAAGAAATATTTATTTATTTGTACATTTCTATGGGTTTCATTTATTTCAGCATACTATTTTGCATTAAAATGTGACTTTTAAAATAACCTGTCATGGTGTGCCGGGCACCAAGCCAGCGGGACACACTCACTCCCACACCACACCTCTCACTCCCCACCTCCTCCTCACCTGTTTATTGAGTACACTTGTTACTTATTTCACTTAACCATCTTTCCTCCCCATAAAGGTCCGCAGGTTGCACCAGTCGTCGCTGCACATTAGCCCAGCACTGACACACGTAGCCTACTATCTCCGCTATGGACTTTAAAGAGTCTACTTTTGTTTTGCTAAGCTGTGCTTTGCTGCTTTGCTTTCTCTCCAGCTTTATTACTCGCTGCTTTGCTGTATCTGTTTACTATGGAGAATAAAGCTCCTTTTACTCCAGCCCTGCCCTCTGCTCCTTTCATGCTGCCGTCACACTAACTAGGCATACAGCTATTATTTCGATGCATTTTGAAGAAGGATGTCACTTTGTCACAGCATTGGAGACATTGCTCTCATTACAATATTCTTTCATGTTCTAATCTGTTTTACAGAAATTCAAGTGAGCATTGAGGGTACTGTTCAACTCAAGAAAGCCTCAGGTATTGACTTCTCCAGACTCGTCTCCTTTGAGGACATAAAGGCAGCAGCAGCAGATGGTGACATGGTCCACAAGCTCGAAGATGTTTTGATTATGTGGTACAAGCAGATTGAACAGGTGCAGTGTTTGATAGAAGAACTTGTTACCAGAGGTGTAAATTCAGATAAGGCTAGATAAAAAAAAAAAAAATCCCCCGCCATTATTCTCTTGCTATTTTCACTAATTAATTTTTAACAAAGCAAGGCAGTTAGAATAAAATTCTTGGTAGGAAGGACTGTTGCTTTTTGAATGTGATCTATCCATCGCTGACTAAAGGAAATGCATTCTTAAAGGTCATTATGTTTTTTTTTTTATTTAACTGTAATCTGATTTTAGGTCCTTACGGAGAGTGATCAAATGAGAAAAGAAGCTCATGCATCAGGGCCATTAACAGAGTTGGAACACTGGAAGAGGATGTGTGCAAAATTTAATTCCATCATTCAACATATCAAAGGCACCGAGTGTAAAGCCGTGGTTAATGTCCTCAATGTAAACCGCTCAAAGACATTGAAGGTAGACCTCCTACCGCTTTACATGTAATAATTGTTTTTTAATTGTTAATTAAAGTTGGTCTTGTGGCTTTTCAGATATGGCGGCAGCTGGATTGCAAAATAACAGACCGTGCAAATGAAGCCAAGGACAATGTGAAATTTCTGTACATACTAGAGAAAGTCTGTCAGCCCCTTTACAGCTGTGATCCAGTAAGTGTGCTTTACACAAACATATTTTGTTACTACTATTTTACATGTTCTAAATTAACTATTCCATAAAGAGAATGACATAAGCTAGTATTTTGTACATAATTGCTGATTATGTCTTTGTTTCAATTTTAGGTAACCATGGCAAAAAGTATCCAGAATCTCATCAGTGCCATTCACATGATACATAGTGTCTCAAGATATTACAATACCTCTGAACGAATTGCTACATTATTCATTAAAGTAATATTGATACTTTTTTTTATCACTGGCTTTATGTAACATTTTTTTAATACATTTTATAATGGAGTGAATTATTTTGTTGTTAACAGGTTACAAACCAAATGGTGACAGCCTGTAAAGCTTATCTCACTGATAATGGTACGTCTCGAATTTGGGATCAGGACACACAAGACATCATAAGAAAGATACAGGTAAAACAATGTGCATGTTCAGTTGTAACTTCTAGGAACTGGAGTTTTGCATGGTTGTATAATGTGATTATTAAGTGTTAATCAGTAACAAGTCTGGTATCTTTAGGTAAACTGTATTCCACGTGTGCAGGCTGCTAATATAAAAAACGTGTTATTGTTACTATAAATGGTTTCATAAAATATTAATATTTTTCATAGAAGATGAATGGAATTTAGGAGTGAGGAAATCCAAGGATCAAATCCAAGTTGCCTGGTTCTTTATAGCACCAGATAAATGTTTAATGCTTCATGAAGCAATGTTTTGTAGTTGTAGTGTATTGCACCTAGGTGCAGTGTATTGCACCTAGATCTTTTTATGTCACAGCAGTGAATAACTTGAGTAGCTACTTTCATTTGTTTATTTTTACCAAGATATATTTTGTGAATCGGTTATAAATATTATTGAATCTTTTGATAAAATATCTTTAGACAAGAGATGCACACACACTTAAATACATACAACACCAACAGGACACATGTGTAACACATAATGCTAACAAGACAAGTGCACCAGGAAACACAAATGCTCACAAACACGGGACCGAAAGAGTCGGGGGCGGCTACCGTGACAGTTTGTTTGTTTGTTTTTATGAGTACTTAATCCTGTTTTTCATCTGTTAAAATTATTTGCTAAAATGTATAATGGCAGAGTCTCATCAGTGTCCAATAGAAATAATGTGCCTACTTGAGTCTGTCAGTGGCAAATGTATGAATGCTTTCTTACTGTAATGTACAAATTATTTTCAGAATTTGGAAGTGATCACAATTGAAGTCGACAACAAAAAAGTAAAATTACTAGTTAAACTAATATTAATTTTTTCATGGTTTGTTAATAGGATTGTATCTACCTATTCCGAGAGTATCAGTCTTGCTTCCACAAGACAAAGAAACAAAACCTTGCGAGGCCTAGGGACAAGCCATTTGAGGTGTCTGAGATGTGCATTTTTGGCAAGTTTGAGGGTTTCTGCAAAAGGCTAGAAAAGGTGATCACTAATTCTTATGTGATATCATGGCACTGATGGCACGTCTCCAGCCCATGCACTATTGCACTACTTTTACTTTGTTTTTAGATAACTCAGATGATTACAGCTGTGAAGACTTTCTCTGTCCTTGGAAAATCAACTATCAAAGGAATAGACACACTAGCTGCAAAGTTTCAGAACATTTACATTGCCATGAAAAAGAAGCAATATGATATTCTTGCTCCCTGGAAAGCAGACTTTGAAGTTGACTTTGCAGAGTTCGTGTCTCAGATCAGTAACCTGGAGGTACTTCGTGCTTTGAGCACCAATGAGTAATAAAGATTAACTCGTTCTTGTATGATAAAAGAATATGATGAATAACTTTTGTTAATTAATAACGTTATATGTTTTGGGTTCTTCAGAATCAACTTCAGGTTTTCATGAATTTAAGTTTCTCCAAGATTTTGTCATCTCAACATGCCCTAGGTCTTCTACAGAGGTACTATTAGATTTATAGTAAATGTAGATAAGAACACATACCTAGATACTATAGTTCTATTTTACTAATAACATTACTGGTGAATTGGTTGAAGAATTTATTGACAGTAAACTTGTCCTAATAGCAATCACCTCAAGATGCTGTGATAATATATTAGTAATAATGACTAAGAAAGTGTCTAGAAAGTATAGGGACAGAGTAGGTGTTTGTAATGGTACCTCTCAATACCTAGAGTACTAACTAGACTACTACCAGTTAACACTTAAGAAATTGTTTGCTTTTCAGATTTCAAAACCTGAACATGCCCTGTCTGCAGGCAGAAATTTCTGACACTATGGCCCTAATTCTCCAGCACTATGTCACAGAGCTTGAATCTATAAAAAAGGTGTTTTTAGTCATTTTGTATTGGGTTTAAAGGCCTTCAAAGATAAAGTTTTGTTATTGTTGTTTTCAGAAACAGAAGTATGGAAAATATATAATGTTCATTGCATTCATTCATGTTAATAGCTTTACCAGGCTCACAGAGAGGACCCACCTTTAGCCAGAAACATGCCCCCAGTGGCAGGAAAGATCCTGTGGGTCAGACAGTTGTTCAGGAGAATAGAGGAGCCCATTTTTCACATTGAGGTGATTTATTTAATAGCTTCTCATGAGATGACTAATCTTAAAACATGTAGAAATTAATGCTAGAGATAGTAAGTAAGTGACAACACATTTGTTGCTGTGTCTGGACAATCTGAATGTAAAAGGACTGTTTATTTTTAAAATACAACATTTTGGAAAATTTATTTTTTTTAAATCCAGTTTTCAACCTATTAAAAATGTAATATTTAAATAGTGATTGTATACGGAATGGTTTTATTTGCCGTTCATATTCTGTGTAAAGTTTTACAGTTTTAAATCCACTTTTCTATGTTTTGTCACATGAAACCACATGATCAACAGAAAAACTCTGATATCCTGTCTACCCCTGAGGGAAAGGATGTTGTGCGGATGTACAACAGTATGGCAGCTGTATTTGTGGATTTTGAGATACTTTACCATAGAGCCTGGATGATGGAGGTCTCACAGTTGCAATATGGCAAGGGTCCTAGCAAATTCTTTTACATAAGCAACTTGGAAATAGTAATAGTAATAGTAGTGGTAAATGACTAATGCTCCAAACTGACACTTTTTTAAAGCCCTACAGGCTACCCTTCTTGTCCGCCACCCTGAAACAGGAAAACTGCTTGTGAATTTTGACCCTAAAATAAATGAGATAGTACGGGAAACAAAATGCATGCTTAAAATGGGTCTGGAGGTTCCAAAACAGGCGTTACGCCTGGTAAAGTCTGAACAAAACATAAAAGCTACCCAATACCGTTTAGAGGTAGGCTTTGTGATGTGTCTTTAGTTCATTTTATGTATAGCTGTTTTCTGGTGTAAAGCCTGTATAATTAGCAACACATCTACTTGTGCTGGATAAACAACTCAAATATTTCTCATGTTGTTATTATATAGACATTTCTTAGCAACTATGAGGCTACCCTTGAAAAAATCCCTGCTGTGTTTCATGTTCTCATGGCACCAAAAATAAAGAAGGTAAGTGATACCTCTTCAGTGTTACATAAGATAAGTCAGGTTTATAAACATGACTGGATACTTTAAATCAAATTATACTGTATTTTAATATAATGTCTTTTAATGTCAAATGATGTAACACTGTGTGTAAAAGGTGGATTTTGTGCTTCGCCATGGGTTAGTGTGGCTCAACTGGTCGTCTCTCATCTTGGATAAATTCTTCAGTAACATTGATGCTTCCATGTCTGATCTGAATCAAGTTTTGAAGAAGGTAAGTTCTTGGGTTTGCACTAAGGAACAGTCACATAAAGTACGCTTTACTGAGCCTCTAAAGAATATTTCCACATCTTAGGTGAGGGATATTGGTGAGATACACATTGATAATGTATTTCAAGACATCTCAGAGACTGTGCTTATTGACTTGCCAGAAGATAGACCCTCATTTATTCAAGACCTTATTACCATCAATGAGGTACTGCCACTGTATCTGGTATCCTGGTATCTTTCACAACATTTTCTAGCTTTTTAGCAATGAACAGTTTATCAAGTTTACCTCTGTATTTGTTTCAGGCTAGATATTATCCCATGCAATGATTATGTAGTATTTTTTGTCTAAATGTCTAATATTTTTTGTTGTTGTTTAATTTTGTTTTACTTTAGAATCGGTCTAAACAGTGGGCAGAAATTCTAGATCACAAGAGCAGGCATGTTGAGGAAGCAGTGAAGGAGCTCATTGACACCTTTAGTGCTATTTATGAGCCAAAAGAAACCAAGCCCTCTAGTGAAAAACTACCAGGTATTTTGAGAAGAATATATAGTGTTTTCAAGGATGTACAATTTATATAGCTTTGAAAAGACAGAAAGAGTAATCTCACTGGCGTTTTTGTTTCTAGCACACAAATCTGTTGCATTTGCTGACGAAGATGCATCATCAAATGATGATGGATTGAATGCAGAGTCATATGAAGCTGAAAAAGAGGATGAATTTGAAAAGGTAAAAGTATCTTCAAACATACTGACATAAAATGTACTGACTCATAAAAGTTGTTTTTTTTTTTTTTTAAGGAATGCAAAGAGATGTATGCTTACTTCAGCACAAAACTCTTGGATGCTTTGGTTAAAGCTACACGTCTATCTTTGGACACACTTAAAAGAAGATTCTTTGTTTCCAAGTGAGAACGGACATGTTAAACAATACATTTATGAAAACAGAACAAACAAAAACACTCTTAAAATCTCCCTTTTGTTCTTCAGCTTATCTGGCAGAAAAAGTCATTTAGGTGTATCTGATGATGTGGTCACACTAATAAAGTCTGAAGTCCAGCTGGCCATTCCCAATGTGGTAAAATGTGTTGGCTTTTATAAAATGTATTTTTGATACTCCAAGGGAACAAAAAATTTCATTCTGCAATAGATAAGACACCACATCTTGTTTCTTCTTGATAAAGGTGATGGTACCCAGTCTAGATGATATCCAGCAGGTGATTAATCGCCTGGTGCATCTGGTGCTAGAGGTTAGTCGTGGAGTGGCAAGATGGGGACAGGACCGTTGCTTAGATGACAGCACAAAATCTGGATGTAAGAATTATTTCTGACCTGTTCTTTTGTGTAGTTGATAGGAAGTTCCTTAATCTGTATAATTAGGTTTTAACAGCAAACCAAATATGTATTTTCTTTGATTTTCTATGTCTAAGCATAATTTATTTGCATACACAAGGGAGTAAGAATTAAACTGAGGTAAAGATCTCAGCTTTAAGGACTCATATATATATTCTTACGTATCTCACACCTATTGTTTCCCTATCCTGGCATGGAAATCACTTTATTTTTAGCTTGGAAGATGAAAAACTTCTACCAGAGTGTTGCTGAACACAAGGATGTCTGTAAGGTTGTAGTGCTCCTAACTTCAGTAGTAAACTCCCTGAAAAAACAAGTTAGCGATGTACTCAATCAATTTCAGTCTTTCAAGGTGATCTGGGCAGAGGACAGAGATGTCAAAGTTAAGGTAACTTGATTATTATATGCTAATGTAAATAAGGGGTGTATGTTTTGTGTCCAAGGGTTTTCAGTAGTATAAAGAACTTGCTTAATTTGGGGAATTGAATATAAAGTAAAATATAAATGTCTTAGTGAAATATTATATGCAAAAATATTATATTTTTGTACTATGTGTGTTCTTTGGTCTCTACAGCTCCTATACCTCCCATTTTCTGAATACTCCTGATCTCATACCTCATATGACTATTTTGAAACATCCAAGCTTTAATCTTTACATTTTGTAACTTTCACAGGCTGGTTAGTTGGAACTTTATGGACTCACCTATTGTTCTTGTATTCTCTCAATACTGTTTCACTTTCTGTTAGGAATTCATGAACTGCAATCCCTACCTCACTCAAATAAAGTCTGAAATTTTGCATTATGTGGCATTTGAACAAGAGATTGATGACATTCAGCCAGTCATTATTTTAGGATCTATTGAATTGTCAACAGGTGAGCATACGTTTAGTAGTGACATTAGCAGAAAATAATCATAAGCTTGCTTTTCACACATTACACTTATATAAAATGTCCAGTGTTCAACACAGTCACCATTTTGTGGCTGTACTCAGTATTCTGTTCCTTGGTGTATATCTAAAATAAAAACATATAAACTATGTATAAAGGATATTAGTTTCCTACATGAGTCATGCAGTTGCCTTAAAAACCTAATAATTCAGTTG
This sequence comes from Tenebrosternarchus preto, assembly GCA_025802075.1. NCBI lineage: Eukaryota > Metazoa > Chordata > Actinopteri > Gymnotiformes > Apteronotidae > Tenebrosternarchus > Tenebrosternarchus preto. The sequence continues at coordinate 18,218,365 of JAOYMR010000017.1, read as the reverse complement.
TTTATATTTTCTCTAGCTCCACTAAAAATGTCTCTATCTGTGGAAGCTAAAGCTTGGAAAATGCTATTGTGCAAATACCTAAATGAGGAATACAAGAAGAAGATGACAGGCATTATGTCTTTTAATAGTGAGAATCTCAAAAAGCTTTCAAGGCCTATTGGTGACCTAGAGGATGTGCGGTTTGCTATGGAAGCACTATCTAATATCCGCGACTCTGAAATAAAAATTGACATGACTCTGGGGCCTATTGAGGTGAAATGCTTTAATGCTTTTTCTTCCAAATATTCAATGTGTATATGGTACTATGCAGTGTATATATTTGTGCACATATATATGTGTGTGTGTGTGTATATATATATATATATACACATTTAATGTGTAAAAATTATATTTATTTATTTATTCATTAGGAAGCATATGCTATTCTCAACAAGTTTGAAGTAGAGATAACCAAAGAAGAGGCTGAGGGTGTGGACACTCTGAGATATTCCTTTGTTAAGTTACAGTCCAAAGCGGTATTTCCTTTTTTCTACTGTTTTTTTTTTTTTTTAAAACATTGTGTATTGTGTCATAGTAGTCCTATCAAAGTTTAAGCCGTGGTTGTGAGTATTTCAATTTGAAATTGCCATACAGAGAGCAGTTCAGGATGAATTGGTCCGTGTGCAGCCCAAGTTCAGAGAAAATCTCTTGGAATCAGTTACCGTTTTCCAAAGTGAAGTGGTGTCATTTACTGAGCATTATGAAATGGTAAACCAAAGCTTTTTTTAAAGCCTCTTAGGATATTAATAAAGGTGTATTCTTCTCAAAGTGTGGAGTAGCCTTTATGTATACATAGAAAGCCAAATGGTATAATCAGAATTGAACATGGATTTAACATTCACAGAACTTTTAACATTCTGTCTGGGGTTACAGGAAGGTCCAAATGTGCCAGGCATTCCACCCCAAGAAGCTAGTGCTAGACTTCAGATTATTCAGGTATAGCAGACGCAGTTTTGTATGCCAGTTCTGATATAATAAAGTGTTAGAATGGAATTTGGTTGCTATCCAAATACAGTTAATATTCAAATCCCTATCCTATAGGACTTGTTTTCATACTTGTAAGTATTTGTGTGTATGTTTGGCAATGATCTCAGACTTGGTTTGATGACTTGTGGAGGAGATTCATCACATACTCCTCTGGAGAACAATTGTTTGGCCTACCTGTCACAGAATTTGATGCTCTGCACAAAGCCCGGTAATCAGTTTGTTTACATTTTGTGAACAATGCCAATACATAACATAGCTACATTTGATTGTCTTTGTTTTCATTTTTTTATATATATACTAGGAAAGAGCTTGGGCTTCTCCAAAAGTTGTATAGTCTCTATGATGCAGTTATGAATAAAATTAATGGTTATTACGATATCCTATGGACAGAGGTTGACATTGAGAAGATCAATGCAGAACTTGTAGATTTTCAGAACAGGTGACGGTGCAAATTCATATTTATCATGATATTTATGTATGTCATGGCAAACAGCTCTTCTCTGAATTTTTCCAATACCTTTTTGAAATTGTTCAGGTGCCGAAAGCTTCCCAAAGGGCTTAAGGACTGGAAAGCTTTTTTGGATTTAAAGAAAAGGATCGATGACTTCAGTGAGTCCTGCCCTCTTCTTGAGATGATGGCCCACAAAGCCATGAAGCAGAGGCACTGGGATCGCATTGCTGACCTGATGAAGCACAAATTTGATGTGGAGTCTGACACATTCGCCCTTCAGAATATCATGGATGCACCACTGCTTAAACATAAAGAAGACATAGAGGTTAATGATATAACCATAAACTGTGTTTTAGTTGAAACATTTATAAATGTTTCATATCCTTAGTAGCAGACTA
>JAOYMR010000017.1:18193973-18204345 GCA_025802075.1 Tenebrosternarchus preto | reverse complement strand
AGTGTTCAACTGCACTCTGCCTGCAAATTCCTCCATTGATATGATTTTTGGTAATAACCTGTGGATAAAAAGTTATTAATGTGGATGAATGTTATTGTCATAGACAGCTATTGATGTATAAGTGAGCATATCCAGCAGTTTTTCTCCTGACTGCTTTCACAATTTAACTTAAACTTGGCTACAACTAAATTTAAGGATAATAGGAGAAAGTACACCTCTCCTCCTTAATACTAATACTCATCCAGTTCTATTTCTAAAGGAATCATTGGTGGTGGATATTTCCATGAATGCCGAGCTTTCAAATCAGAAATTTCTGAAATGATAAATAAGCTGGTTCCTGCTTCCAGGATTCTTTGGCAATGGACAAAAGTAAATACATCAGTCACAATATGTCCTATTGTTGTACATGCTTCAGAAACACCACTATTCATTTATGTTCTCACATTGTCATAGGTCAAGATGTTACCTACACCATCAAAGTTTCACTACTTTTTTAACTTGAGAGACCTATCCAGGATTTGGCAAGGCATGTTGAAAATCAAAGCAGCAGAATGTGATGGAATTCCCACACTTCTGGCTTTGTTCAAGTGTGAATGTATCCGTGTAATTGCAGACAGGTGAAGGAAAATATTATTTAATTCAAGCTATATAGATTAGATATGGCATTTTTCAAACATATTTCATAGTGTCAATAATAGTTATGTAGGAAATTTGAGAATGTACAATATTTACTTCTGGTTTTCAGGTTTGTGTGTATTGAGGATAAACAATGGTTTGATAAGGCAATAATACAAGTCATTCAGGAACACGTGGATCCTGCTTTAGTACCAGAGATCCACTCTGATCCTTACTTTGTGGACTTCTTACGGGAGGCCCCAGAGCCTACAGGAGATGAAACTGATGATGCCTGTCTTGATGCTCCCAAAATATATGAACTGGTACATATTCTCAAATACCCTTGTTTAAAATGATATTGACATGCGCCCTAAAAATGTTTAGATTATATATTTTAATTTGACTCCTTAATGATGCTTGAAAAGTAAAAAAAAATAAAGATATCTTTTGGTATATATCTTCAGAAATTGTAGATAAACTGATGTCTGGGCCTTTCTTAGGTGCCAAATTTTGAGTATCTGGCGGAGAAACTGCAGTTCTACCAAAGCCAATACAATGAGGTTGTTCGAGGCTCGCATTTAGACCTTGTTTTCTTCACTGATGCAATGACTCACCTTATCAAGGTTAGCATAGGGTCCCTAATTATAATTTATGCTCATTAGACATCTCTCTTCTCTAAAGAAAACTTAATTTTTCTCTGCTTGGTACAGATTTCTCGCATTATTCGGACAGATGGTGGGAGTGCTCTTCTTGTGGGAGTAGGAGGATCAGGAAAGCAGAGCATTACTCGTTTATCGTCCTACATTGCTGGATACAGAACATTCCAGATAACTCTTACCAGGTAAATTGTATGAATTGTATGATATTTAAGCAATATCACAGTTTATAATTCAACTCAAATGTATTTTGTGGATATATGATCATCTTTGCAGTGAAAAGTTGCTTGTGTTAGTTGCAGTGCTGTAATTAATGGTTAATAGCACACACTTGTAAAGCGGGGTGATATATGTATAGTTAAAGGTCCCAGGGCTCTACAGAACTAACTGCTGTATAATGTATTTTATTGACTAGGAAAAGGGACAACGAATTTCGGTAGATGGGGTGTTCTGTACTTATTACCTTTTTAATCTGTCAGAACATACAATGTCAGCAACTTGATGGATGACCTGAAGGTGCTCTTTAGAGTTGCTGGTGCTGATGGAAAAGGCATCACATTCATTTTTACAGACAACGAAATAAAGGATGAGGCTTTCTTGGAGTACCTGAACAATGTTTTGTCATCAGGAGAGGTAAAGGACTTTCTGAGGATTATCATTTTTGTGCACATTAAGTACTATTTTTCAGCTTACCTGTGCCTAAATGTCAGAATAGTTTTCTGTAATGCTGAAATTGTTTCTTCTCTAGGTGTCTAACCTGTTTGCCAGAGATGAACTCGATGAGTTAACACAAAATCTAATTTCAGTGATGAAAAGAGAGTTACCTCGAATACCACCCACCTTTGACAATTTGTATGATTTTTTCATCTCACGTGCCAGAAAGAATCTTCATGTTGTACTGTGTTTTTCTCCGGTAAGTCAGACCCATCGGAATGAGGTCACAATAGCTGCTTTTCTGCTCTTCCATAGTGTCTTCCAGTAGCACTTCCTCTTCACTGGGCTCCTGATAATTAATCTTGTTAGATCCCCATAATCATGTAAATCCAACAGATCTGAGCGTTACATGGCCACCAATACCTACTATCCACAGTATCTGGTAACTGGCCTCAGTTGGCTAAGTCAAGGACAAAAACTCAGGCAGTATTTCCACTAAATAATTTTACTGATTAGAAAAGTTGAAGGGTTGGACTTTGACTTGTGTGTTTTGCTTGAAGAGCACACTGTGGCATGGTTTTAATGATCAAAATTGCATCTACAAAAAATGAGTAAATCTGTTCATTTTAAGCCATGTTTGTTATTTGACTAGACTATTGAGGATATAAAACAGTTTCAGTTGTTGTTGTTGTTGGTGGTGTTTATTTTTGTATGCATACTGAATAGCTGAGATATCAGAAAGTCCTAAAGTCTCTCATATTTTTTGATTACCTGACTAGGTGGGGGAGAAATTTCGTACACGTTCTCTAAAGTTCCCTGGACTGGTATCAGGCTGCACCATGGACTGGTTCACACCCTGGCCAAGTGAGGCTCTGGTTGCTGTGTCTCAGCACTTCCTCTCTAAGTACCACATGGTCTGTTCCTCAGAAGTGAAGGCTGCAGTTGTCCAAACAATGGGCGTTTATCATGACATGGTGTCCTCCACCTGTGAAAGCTACTTTGAAAGGTATGGGATGGAACAGATGGTTTTAGTTTTAAGTATATCCACCAAGTATCTTCAGGTGATTATTAATTTCTTCATAGAGATCTGAAATGATTTTTGTTTTGGATTAAAAATCACATTGGTTAGTGCCGATTGGTGAACATTAATCATCAGGCATTCCTTTAAGATATCAGGGACTGGACTGCATATACCATTCTTATTCCACATTTGCTATTCAAAAACCCAAACTATACAGTCCCTACTGTTACACTTCACTCACATAGACAAAAAAGCTGGTGAGAATGAAGCATTAAATTGGGTCAGGAAAAGAATGTTAAAATGCTTACTGTATTTAACAAAGAAGGCAAAATATGTATGTAAGTCTCCTGAGACATATATCTAGAGGGCACCACCAAGACACATGCATATGTCATTTGGGCCTCCAGAACATTTGGGGGGGAAATTAATAGTATTAATTTTCATTTTTAGCACAAATATATGTACAATAAAACTGTAGAGTAACCTACTTTTCTTTACCCTTTGAACAGATTTCGACGCAGAACGCATGTCACTCCTAAATCTTACTTATCTTTTATCAATGGATATAAGGCTGTCTATACAGAAAAATATAGCTACATAAACACACTGGCTGAACGCATGAATGTTGGTAAGAATCTGGGGCATTTTCACCCATTTCACCATTACCTACTATGAGGTCTGTAGGAGTAAACATTTCCAACTTTGTATCATAGGCCTTGCTAAATTAATGGAAGCTAGTGAATCTGTAGCCCAGCTAGCAAAGGACCTGGTGGTGAAGGAGAAAGAGCTTGCAGTGGCTTCTGTCAAAGCAGATAAGGTACATACATGGTTTTGTACATTTTGCGGATCAGCGTACAGCCTTTTCACAGTGTTTAGTTGTGACTCATCAGATGCATTATTTCACAGGTTCTGGCAGAGGTGACTGTGAGTGCTCAAGCAGCCTCTGTTGTGAAAAATGAGGTCCAGCTTGTGAAAGATAAAGCCCTCAAGATTGTGGAAGGAATCGAGAAGGAAAAAGCAGTTGCAGAGATCAAGTTGGAGGCAGCTAAACCTGCCCTTGAGGAAGCTGAGGCAGCTTTAAATGTAATTATTTAATCAGTGTATTCGTTAATCAAAATAAATAGTATAACTGCTAATTATTAATAATTTTACCACAGCTTACAACCAGTATAGACTGGACCACAATTCCTCTACAGAGATGTGAAAAACTGATCTAAAGTTACAGGAAATTTATGGTTGCTCTTGTTGCTGCTAAAGGAGGCATAAGCAGTTAGGCTTAGGGAGGTGGTTACTTTATGACAAGGGTAATGTGTTGCAAAGCTTGTTTTTTCTTCAGTAATTGATCATATAAAGAAACTGTTCTTTTTGTCTTGTAATCTGAAAAGTGTGACAAAAATGGAGGAAATCTGGACAGAGCAATTGATTTTTATACAGCGCTGTAATGTGATGTGCAAGTCAAATTATATATGGTTTTACATTTACGGCATTTGGCTGACGCTTTTATCCAAAGCGACTTACAATTGTGACTGGATTCATCTTGAGCAGTTGAGGGTTAAGGGCTTTGCTCAGAGGCCCAACAGTGCCAACTCGGCTGAGGTGGGGTTTGAACCAGCAACCTTCTGATTACTAGTCAAGTGCCTGTTTTCATGACCTGTTAGTTAAATTTGACTATTAACTTAGTGGGCAACTTTATTACAGTTCAACTTTCTAGAATACATTTCACTGTTGAATAATTTGCGTTTGTAAATCAAGTTAAACCGAGGTTATAGATCATTTCAAATTATCCAAATTATAAACAGTTCAGATAGTTGTTTATAGATAGATGGAAGTAGCTCGGTCTATGGAAAGATCTAACATGCTCTGCACACAATCTTATGTTATTAATTACATTAATAACTTTCTGGCCATGCATGTGAAAATGCATCAGTTCATTAAAATGAAATTAAACTTGCAAACCCATATCTATAGCAATTAAAAATACTATATTTATTCAGGCATGCTTTTAACAGATGCCAGAAGCATGTCAATGTTCTTTGTAAATTAGCTACCTACCATTTTTGTTTCCTACACATATTTGTTACATTTTTTTTCTTTAACCATACATAACAATTATAACATTGCTATTAATAAATGATTATAAATTGTTTATTTCATTTATACCTTCAACAGACCATCAAGCCAGCTGATATTGCCACAGTTAGAAAGCTGGCCAAGCCACCCCACTTAATCATGCGAATCATGGACTGTTGCCTGCTGCTCTTCCAGAAAAGGTTGGACTCTGTTACCATGGATCCAGAGAGACCTTGCCTTAAGCCCTCCTGGGGTGAGGCACTAAAGGTAAAACTGAAAAGCCCCTGGATTCTAGAAAGAATCACAACAAGCTCCCTGTACAATGAACACTTGAACAAAATAATTAACACTTTTTACTGTGTGTTTCTTCTAAGCTCATGAGCGCCAGCGGTTTTATGACTTCACTCCAGCAGTTTCCAAAGGACACTATAAACGAGGAGATGGTTGAACTTCTACAGCCGTATTTACAGATGGAGGACTATACACTGGAGAATGCAAAGAAAGTGTGTGGTAATGTAGCTGGTCTACTGTCCTGGACACAGGCTATGGCCATCTTCTTTGGAATCAACAAGGAAGTACTGCCTCTAAAGGTAAATCCCCTGTACAAAGCTGTGATGAACATATGAAATGAAAAGAATGATACACTGACAACAAATAATTTTCACTGCGTTCTGTTATTCTCAAATCTCAAATTTCAAATCAGAAACACAATATACAAACATGCCTTTAAGTGCTACACATGTAAAAATGTTTCTTTTTACTGTTTAGGCTAACCTAGTTGTTCAGGAGGGCAGGCTGGCAGTAGCTAATGCTGAGCTGGCTAAAGCTCAGGCTCAACTAGATGAAAAGCAAGCAGAGCTGGACATGGTGCAAGCTAAATTTGATGCAGCTATGAAAGAGAAGCAGGTACATTCTAGTCTGTCTAAAAACCTTTTGTTTTCCAAGTACTGCTGTCCTCTTTTTTTGTTATCTTTTTGTGTTTCTTGTTATATGTACTTGTTAATGTTAAGTGTGAAAGGGACTTGATTTTTAGGATTTGCTGAATGACGCACAAATGTGTAGAAATAAAATGCAGGCAGCTTCAACTCTAATTGATGGGTTAAGTGGAGAGAAAGTCCGCTGGACTGAGCAGAGCAAAGAGTTCAAATCACAAATCAACAGGCAAGTGACCATGAATAACCAATTAATCCACACCAGTGTTAATTTTTATATGTAGTTAGTGTAATTCTTTTTTTTTTTTTACTTAGGCTGGTTGGAGATGTTTTGCAGCTGACAGGCTTCCTGTCTTACTGCGGTCCTTTTAACCAGAACTTTCGCAACATGCTAATGAAGGACATATGGGAAACAGAGCTCCGAAGGAGAAAAATTCCATTTACTGAAAATTTGAACAATATCTCCATGCTTGTGGACCAGCCTACAGTATAAACTTTTAAAGATGATTTTTTTTACTTTTGGAATCTTTAATAACAAAAGGGCATTAGTCTGATATGCTTACATCAGATTTTAAGTCTGTTAACGTTTGTTTATATGCTAATAATGTACAATGCACTAAATCAGCATGGATATATTTACAAATGCATTTATATTCTTTAAGAGTACTTTATAGCTCTCTTTGGTTTGAGAGTTGTTTTTATGAATCAGTGTTATAGCATGGACATTTCTCTTTCTTTCAGATAAGCGAATGGAATCTTCAAGGGCTTCCAGGAGATGACCTGTCAGTGCAGAATGCGATCATTGTCACAAAGGCTTCCCGGTTCCCTCTACTGATTGATCCACAGACTCAGGGCAAGGCTTGGATTAAGAAGAAGGAAAAAGCTAATGACCTCCAGGTCAAATGTGTTACTAAACTCACACTTTTTTCTAAATATCTGGGAATACATTTATCAAGTTGGTGATTTAAAAATGAGAAAACCACTATATTCAGAATTTAACATGCACAGACTGCAGTCCTTGTACCCAATCGTGTGTCCTGTGATACCAGTTTGTGACTCATATAATCTTATCTTTTGCCATCCAAGGTTACATCTCTGAATCACAAGTTCTTCCGAACTCACCTGGAAGACAGCTTGTCCCTGGGTCGCCCCCTGCTCATTGAAGATGTAAATGAGGAGCTTGACCCAGCTCTAGACAATGTTCTTGAGAAAAACTTTATCAAATCAGGGTCTACTTACAAGGTGACCATACAGACATATGTAAATTCCTTATTAATACAGTACCAATGAAAAGTTGGGATACATTTACTCACTATTCATTTTTACCTGGTTACTGTATATACATTTATTGTGTTTACATTTAAAAAGCAAAAAGTGAATATATCTAAACAATGATATGATAATGATGTAGCTAAAAAGTTGATGGTAACTTTGCACGTTCTTGATGTTCTCTTAACTAACTTGATGAGGCAGCTATCTATGATAGATTGATTATATACAGGGTCATGCATAGTATCATAGCTGTTCCAAGGACATTTCTGGACAGAGATCTCAGACGTCATTCCCGGGATCTGCTGCAGCCACTCCCCCTGGTTTGGGGTTCACAGCCCCTAGTGCTCTGACCACTATGAGAACCACTATGAGAACCACATCTTTCTAGCTCTTCTTTCAGCCCTTGGTATTTCTTGAGCTTCTCGTGTTCATTGTGTCTGATGTGGATATCACTTGGGATCACTACATCTATCACTATAGCCCTCTTCTGCTGTTATCCATCACTACTATGGTTGGTTAGTAATTACCATTTTGTCGGTCTGTATCTGGAAGTCCCACATCAACTTGGTCACCCTATACCATCTTTGGGGGTGGTGTAAACCTTGGAACTTCCAACCCATACTCTGCACAGATGTTTCTGTTTACTATGCCAGTCACTTAGTACACTTTGCCTGCTAGCATCAGCATCTTACATTCTACTGTTATGTAAATGATTGTTTCAGGAGCACCTTTACACAGCCTGCATCTGGGGTCTAGTATGGTAGATCCCAGCCAAGTTATTTACAGATAAACAGTATCTAAGCATGTCTCCTGATTGAGAATATGAAGGAAGTATTGTACTTAACAGGTCAAAGTTGGAGATAAAGAGACAGATATCATGGATGGCTTCCAGCTGTATATCACTACAAAGCTGCCTAATCCAGCCTACACACCAGAGATCAGTGCCAAAACCTCCATTATTGACTTTACTGTAACAATGAAAGGTCTAGAGAATCAACTGCTGGGCAGAGTCATTCTCACTGAAAAATATGTAAGTGATTGAGTCTTCATATATTATTAATTGCAATCTGTAAGACCTAACACAATCCCTTGAAAATTTTGAGCACTTGACAATCTTCACTTTTTGCATACTGGGGTTATAACAGGAACTAGAAGCTGAGAGACTTAAGCTTATGGAGGATGTCACAGCTAACAAGAGGAAGATGAAGGAGCTTGAGGATAATTTGCTGTTCAAGCTTAGCACCACAAAAGGTACTTTAAACCCACCTTAAGCCTCTCAAAATACACTGTTATAGTCTGAGGACTGAGTAAAACCATCCATGCGGTAGTTTGGTTATGCCTTCATAGATCTGTATAACTCCACTCGTCTCTCTTTAGCAATTCTCTTACATTCTTGTATTTTTTTAGGGTCTCTAGTAGATGATGAGTCAATGATTGGAATCTTGAGTGTCACTAAGCAGACAGCAGCAGAGGTGAGTGAGAAGCTGTATGTTGCAGCTGAAACGGAAGTAAAGATCATTACTGCCCAGGAAGAGTACCGACCAGCTGCCTCCCGGGGTAGCATCCTCTACTTCCTCATCACAGAGATGAGCATGGTCAACGTCATGTACCAGACCTCTCTGGCCCAGTTTCTTAAGATATTTGATCTCTCCATGGCAAGGTACTATTCAGATGACACAAGATTTTATTTTTATATTTATACTTTATTTTCCATTTTACTGTTTCTTGTTTATTTATTTTTCCTATTTTTTATTTACTTTTCATTTGCTTCTGTTTCTTAAGGTCAGAAAAATCTCCTTTGACTCAGAAGCGTATTGCAAACATCATTGACTACTTGACTTACAAAGTGTTCAGATACACTGTTAGAGGCCTGTACGAGAATCACAAGTTTATCTTCACTTTGCTGTTGGCCCTTAAGATTGACCTCCAGAAGGGCAGCATAAAGCATAATGAGTTTCAGATTCTCATCAAAGGTGCAGACACAAGCTTACATAGTTTTTATGTCCAATGCAAGTAGTCCAGTATGAACAATGTTCATATCATTAAATTTGTCACATATTACCTTAATAGAAATGAACTCTGTAATGTCCATTCTTGAGTGCATAAATGACCTATTTTTGGTTTTTCTGAGTCAAGGTGGCGCTGCCCTGGATCTTAAAGCTTGCCCTCCCAAACCCTTTCGTTGGATCCTAGATATGACCTGGCTCAATCTTGTTGAGCTCAGCAAACTGCCTCAGTTTTCTGAGATCATGAACCAGGTCTAATATCTTTGACATGAGTAGATCCTTTTTCTGCTGACCTGTTATACATACTATTATAAACTTGTGTTTTATGAAACTCTGATGTGAAGTTTTTACTTTGTTTTATGTATTATTACAAAAAGGTGTCCCGCCATGAGAAGTGCTGGAAAGTATGGTTTGACATGGATGCACCAGAGGAGGCTGTGATTCCTGATGGATATAATGACTCACTGAATATCTTTCACAAACTGCTACTTATAAGGTACTGTTATTGTTCCATCTGCTGCATCTAATCTTCATAAATATAGTATTTAACTTTAGACCAATGCACAGGAGTCCTGCCCATTGGAGCATTATATATGTGATATGCTTGTTTTGAAATGACTTCTGGAACTTGTGTATATTTAACAACTTTACCCTGACACCTTACAATTAGTGTACTGAGTTGTGACACATTCACATAACAGATGCTGGTGTCCAGACCGTACACTGTCTCAAGCCTGGAAGTATGTAGGTGACTCAATGGGCTTGAGGTACGCCGAGCCTGTTATCCTAAACCTAGAGGCAACATGGGAAGAGAGTGATCCTTGTACACCTCTGATCTGCTTCCTGTCCATGGGTTCAGATCCAACCAACCAAATTGAGGCTCTAGCAAAGAAGCTGAAACTAGGTGATTACATGTCAAACCCAAACAGAAATGACTGTGATATAGCTTATTACTCTATTCGTATAGCATTTTTCAGGTGTGTGCAATTTTCCTATTCCCAGCTTGGCGTAAACCTTACATGCCTGTGCAGTCATTTCAGGGATTTAGAGATCGTTAAACCTTAGACTCACATAAAACCTTGTGTATTTGTTTACATAAACTGAGAATGTATATATAAACAAGGAGGCTTTTAAATACATCCAATT
>JAOYMR010000017.1:18165893-18193608 GCA_025802075.1 Tenebrosternarchus preto | reverse complement strand
TTAAACCCCCCCCCCCCCCCCCCCCCCACAGTCTTCCATTAAGTTTACTAATGATCCACCGCAAGGAGTCAGAGCTGGTTTGAAGCGTACTTTTGTGGGAATTTCTCAGGATCAGCTGGACATTAGCAACCTGCCTATGTGGAAGCCATTACTTTACAGTGTTGCCTTTTTACACACAGTTGTGCAGGTAATGATTTCTTAGCATAGCTAAAATACTTAAATAATGCATTCATAACTTTTTTAACTTTCTTAACCCACAGGAACGTCGTAAATTTGGGCCACTGGGCTGGAATATTCCCTATGAATTCAATTCAGCAGACTTTACTGCAAGTGTGCAGTTTGTTCAGAACCATTTGGATGAATGTTGTCCTAAAAAGGTCTGGATTTTTCTTTATTTTATTTTATTTTATTTTTCTGTACTGCCAGTGCTGATTTTTTTTAGCATTGTCCTACAGGGAGTGTCATGGGTTACTGTGCGTTACATGCTGGGAGAGGTGCAGTATGGAGGAAGAGTCACCGATGACTATGACAAACGACTTCTCAACTGCTTTGCACGAGTACGTTTTCCTTTAGAAGACAGAACACAAGTTGTGATAAGAGCATTTGAATTAGGGAGAATACATGTTATAAATCTGTTTGACAGGTCTGGTTCAATGACAAGCTCTTTGATCCATCATTCTGCTTCTACACTGGCTACAAAATTCCAACATGCAAGACAGTTGATCAGTACCTGGATTACATTCAGACTCTGCCGGCTGTAGACACTCCGCAAGTTTTTGGCTTGCACCCTAATGCTGACATAACGTAAGACTCATATGAAACAGCCCACTTGCACTCACATCATTTACATTTTTTTGTCTGATTTAACTGAATAGTAGAGTCTAGTGTATGCTATCAAATGTGGCCAGCCAGTTCAATTAAACAAGTTCAACAAGACAAGCAAGTTCATCAGCTTCATTCTCTTACTTTACTTTGAAAGCTATCAGACAAACACTTCAGCTGATGTGCTGGACACCATTACAAACATCCAGCCTAAGGAGAGTGGTGGAGGGGCTGGAGAGACCAGAGAATCCATTGTCTACCGAATTGCTCAGGATATGCTGGATAAGCTACCTCCCAATTACGTACCCCATGAGGTGGGTATGACTACCAGATGTGGATTCTCGTATGTATTTGTTTTCGGAACCGAAATAATATGAGTCAGTAATAGGCCTTCACTCATGTTTGAATCAAATCTCACATTTTTCATTTGTCCCATGCCATTTTAGAGGTTTGTCACTAAGAATGCTCACAAAACAATTTTAAGCTTCAGCCCCATGTAGTATGTGTATATTTAGAGATCTCATAAAAACATTTGATGTCTACATTATCTAAATAAAATACTACATGGTTTCAGTGAAGCAACAAATAACTTATCTTTTACTTATGTTAAATTGTGACAAAAAACATTCATTCAAGGACAAATGATATATAAATTTTCTACATAGCTTGGGCACCAACACATTCACTTAGATTCTTCTTCATAATCTGTTAATACTGACCTACTGTCCTTTATATGTCAGCATTTGCTACTAGGTTTTTGATTAGGTCGGAACCCTGTCACATCTTCTGGGTAAATAAATACAAGAGCTACACAATCTTTAATGTGACTGGTACATCTAATTCTATAAAATCTGAATTTACTCTAATCAAATCTCTTGGCCTTGTCCATATTGACTATTTTGCAGTAGACACAATTTGAATAGGCCACATGAAAATTAGGTAGTGATAGTGAAGTAAAGCATTGCCATAAATATTAAAACTCAAAATGTTGATTAAATATTTCTTCTAATAACAGGTGAAAGCTAGACTGATGAAAATGGGAGCTCTGAACTCCATGAACATCTTCCTACGTCAGGAGGTTGATCGCATGCAGAGGATTATCAGTATAGTGCGTACTAGCTTGAATGACCTTAAACTTGCCATTGAAGGAACAATCATCATGAGCGAGGTAAGAACTACATATCAGATAAATATTTTTAATAAATATTTATATCCATATTTAATCATCAGCAGAAATATATGAAGGAAAAGGTCAGTACACGTTCCTCAAACGCAAAAAAAAAAAATTCTTACTTTCTCTCAGAATTGCCAGCTCAGATTAAAGTCAGATGGTAATGTTTGATTTGACAACCATTATTGTTTATAAAGCCCTTTGCTATATATTGTATGCCATATATTTAATAGCAATAAGCGTGTTGCAGCTATTTGAAATATTTTCTTTTAGAACCTCAGAGATGCTCTTGATAACATGTTTGATGCTCGTGTCCCAAACCTGTGGAAGAAGTTATCTTGGGAGTCATATACCTTGGGCTTTTGGTTCATGGAACTATTGGAAAGAAATATTCAGTTTTACAGTTGGGTCTTTGAAGGAAGGCCCAAAACATTCTGGATGACTGGCTTCTTCAATCCCCAAGGTAGGCTAATGCCCAATGCTTCTCTGACCTATTAGAATTTTGGAAATGTTTTTCATCCTCTGGAAATGTGAAATTTCCTTAATTTTCCCTTGATGATATTTGTAATATTTCTTCGGATTAATGATGATTTAACACTGTGTATTCTATTTATTCTCAATTTAACATGTGGCTACCATGGAACAATCGCAAAATGAAAGTTTATTCCAGATCTCCTGGTTACCTATTAATGCCTCTCTCTCAGGCTTTCTGACAGCTATGAGGCAGGAGGTGACAAGGGCACACAAAGGCTGGGCTCTGGACACAGTCACTCTGCACAACGATGTGATGAAGCAAACCAAAGAGGAGATCACATCTCCACCAGCAGTATGTGTTTCATAAACCGGGAGGTACATATGTCAGTGAGATTATGGGCGTCAAGTGTTCTTTCTCTGTTGTCTTTACACTAAAGGAAGGAGTATATGTCTATGGCCTGTATCTGGATGGAGCTGGTTGGGACCGCAAGAACTGTCGTCTCATTGAATCTACGCCCAAGGTGCTGTTCACCCCTCTTCCTGTGGTGCACATGTTTGCCATCAACTCCATTGCCCCCAAGGATCCTAAACTCTACATCTGTCCCATCTACAAAAAACCACGACGCACTGACCTGACATACATCACAGGAATAGTCCTACGCACAGTACAAACACCTGACCATTGGATCCTGCGAGGGGTTGCACTGCTCTGTGATATCAAATGAAGGTGGTGCATACATGTTAACATGTCAATCTTTTGTTTGCTGTATTCTTAATAAATTCAGTTGATTTTCGCAAAAGCATAGAAAATACAAACAATAAACCAACAGCAAAAGGGTTGGATTTTAAATGTAAAATTATATTACAAGATCATAATAAACTGGTGCCAATTAAATAGAATGTCACAGTCTATGACTTAACTTGGACACAAAAATCATGCCTCCACCAGCCATTACACTTGCAGTGTTATCTATGAAATATATGTAATAGACAAGAATAGAAAGTGTCAAATCTCTTATTCAAAACATCCCAAAGAACATTATGTATATCATATCAGTCCTTTTCTTATTAATCCTTTACTTTTTCATCTGTTCACTGCTGAAAATGTCATTTCTGTGGAGCTTGCAATTAGCGTGTTGCAGCTGGAATTCCAAATCTATTATTTCTGGTCACTCATGAGCGTATTCTGTTGGCCAATGGTCTGTATCCCATCTCTCCCTCTAGCTGTTCTGCAGTTAAAGTTCCAAGGATAGGCTGACAGTTTGGATTAAATACAGAGTAAGCGCTAAGCTCTCCAGGTTGTCTTGTAGTGGGTTGCCGCAGACCCTCATAGAGCCAGTAGAATAAAGATATGAGAAAAAAGGGCAACCCAAAGTCAAGTTCAGAGAAAAGTCCAAGTAAAACCAGCCACAATAAGACTTTCAGTAGGGTCAGATTTGTGAAGGCCAAACGTTGCACACCCAGCCATCGTCCAAGAGCACTGTCAAGCAACCAGTCAGAGCCTTTCTGAAATACGAAAATACAGTCAGTATTAATATGATTAAATGCATTCAACAAACGGACCAAAGCCAGCAATGTTCTGGAAAAAGGTAACCTACTACAAAATAATAGTGTAAATAAAGCTACGTACAATTTCTTACACTTTAAGTCATGTTCTTGAGGTAATTTCTGTGCTGAAGTAAATACCGTGTAAATACCACAATACTTACATCTGACGACACTGGCTCCACGTAAACATTCGATTCCACTGACTTCGACGTTTCACGCGGAACTGTGAGTTTATCGGTGTAGCATGCCTCTGAGGAACTTTCTTGACGGTCGGTTTCATTTGCGTCTTTCTCGGCTTTCTTTCTGGCTCTAAACTCTGCCAGCTTTTGTTCCATATTCAAACATTTAATCGATTTAAATTCACGAAGCAACCGCAACTCTTCGAGACAACCAGCAAGCTACACAGACAACAGCAGTTATAAGTTCCTTCTTTCGTTGCTGCACACGGTTCTTTTAATGATTGCACCGATAGGTGCAACTCCCGGAAGTGCCATTTGTTTAAAGCTGTATTTATTTTATCCGGCCAGTCGTAACATCCACCACAGGAGCATTCTTTGTAGTAAGCCAGTTGGATTTTGTTTACAGTCAATAACCATTTGTTGTAAGTAGCACAACGCAACGCAACATTTATTTCACTAGCCCAAAATAAATAATTAAGAACAATAAGAGACTAACAAGTAACATCACTGCTGTTAGTTATCCAAGCTAGGTGGTTAGCTACAGATACCGTTGGTTGGGTCATAGCAAGCTAGCAGACACATTTATTTACTTTAGCAGTCACAAATTCAGAAATGCTGTTTTTAGTTAATTGCCATATTTACTGCATTGGCTATTTTATGTAGTTTAATGTTTTCTGTAATGTGTTGTCCTTTCCTATCCGTTGGCATTGTGATGTTTTTGACAAATCGGTGGCTATTTTCAGTACATTACAGACGCTGCTTGTTGGCAAGCTAGGAACTATTAGCTAGCTAGCTAGCTAACTACTGTTCTTAACTTGCCATAATGGCATCGGCTTCAACACAGCACCCTACTCTTACTATTGAACAAGCAAGAGGTAAGCTCTCTTTCTTATTATGTCCATTCTTGTATAACTTTCACCTAAACCCTGACTTGGATTTGTTCTTGTGCCAGTTGTTCTGAGTGAGGTTATACAAGCATTCTCGGTGCCTGAGAATGCAGCTCGAATGGAGGAAGCGAGGGAGAGTGCCTGCAACGACATGGGCAAGATGCTACAGCTTGTACTGCCTGTAGCTACCCAAATTCAACAAGAGGTCATCAAGGCTTATGGGTTTAACAACGAAGGCGAAGGTGAAAGCACGTATTCTTAGAAAACTCGTCATTATGCTTTTACAAATAAGCTACCGTCTTGGGAACAGGTTTCTTCAATACACTGTCAACCATTTTTCTCCAAGGAATAAATGTGGGTCACTCTCTCATCATCTTGAAACTGGGCTACTGCAACACACGCCTGATCCAGAATGCAGCTGCATGAGATGTATTCAGGCTCTTCAAGTTTTTCCACTGTAGTGTACTGCTGCATACTTCCATTGGTCATATGTAAAACTGCAGTAATTTCTTGTAAAGTCAAAACAAAAAAACCAAGCCTAAGACACTGATCAAATTCTTCTCCATACTTCAGTAAACATGCAAGACAAGACACTCCTCCCTCTTCTCATCCTGGGTGATGGAATGAATTTCTTCTGAGAAAGACAGCCCAAGATGGTAGCTTATTTGTAAGAGCATAATGACAAGTTTTCCAAGAAATAACGAAGCACTCTGGATAAAAGTATCTTCCGGATGCTGTAAAAGTGATACCACATAAAGCAAATGATTTACTTTAGTGGTTTATATGTTTGGTGGTTTATATATTTATTTTGCTTTATTTCAGGTGTTCTGAAGTTTGCTAGACTGGTGAAAATGTATGAATCTCAAGACCCAGAGATTGCTGCCATGTCAGTCAAGCTTAAGTCTCTTCTTCTGCCTCCTCTGTCAACTCCACCGATTGGTGGTGGAATCCCAGCATCCTAGAAACACAGCTGTCCACAGCTCATATCAGAGGTGTTCCCAAAAAACCTTTTATATTTTTATGTTCCTCCTCTGGAAACAAGAATAATACTTAAACCGCAAATCAACTTTAAAAGAGACCATTACATTCCTATTTAATTCCCAGGTTTTTAAAGAACGTACACAGATCTTGTGATACACTTACAAGAACAATAATAATTTCAAGCAATGACTATGAAGCTTTGCATAATATTTTGGTTTCTCATTTGCTGCCAGGGGCTCAGTTTCACTTTACACCATATATCACAGTATATCATACTAATGTTTACACATTAAGTCTGTAACTAAAGAACAACTACAGCTGCATTGAACATTATGGCTTTGTGAGACCCCATGCTGCAGTTTAATATAAAAAACAAATCAAGCTACAAAGGTGGCCTTACTAAGGTCAGTTCTTTTTCTTAAGGGTATCAAAGGAAGTCCTGTCTTTAAAAATGTGCTTTTGGTGTTTCCTCATGTATTAAGACAGAAACTGCTAAAAGTTTAGCAGAATGTCTGCCAAAGTTTGCAGTTTAGTTTATCTTGTGTAGTAGGAGGTCAATATCCAGTAAACCTTGCTGTGTCTGGGGAAGTTGACCAATGAATTTAACTGGTATTTAACAAAACACTAATAATCTTGTTTTTACTAAGTTTATTTTTATTATTTGTTAACTTGTTCCATTTTACATTGCTTTAGATGTATCCCAGTGTGCAATAAACATTTATTTACCAGGATTATTCTTGAGAGCAATACTTGTGGAATTGTGTTTGTCTTTGCTTATTAATTACAATGTGTTTTTTCCCCTAAGAATTTACAATTGTAATTTCATAGAACATGTAGATATCAGTTATTATGTATGTTCACTTACACTGATAAACATCTCATTTATTTTAATTTGGTTCATTTAGGATAACTGCTGTGCAAGTTACAAAAGTACGTAAAGGTTTTTGTTTTGTTTTTTCACATTTCTTTAATCATGTTTCAAACAAAAAGCTTTTCTTATTGCTCTAGTATTCATGTGCATACAAAGGAAATGAAATATGAAAAAATCCATCTTTTACAAATGGTCAGTTCCTGGAAATATGTAGCTACTCCATTACACCATTCAAATGAACAGATTCTCCATTCTTAATGGCTTCTTCATACATTTAAGCCTTATTCACACTATATGTCAAACCTCAAACTTAATAAGGCCAGGAGACCGTTGATGTGCAGTAAACATTTGCTTAGGAACAACTTCAGGATTTGTACACTGCTATAGTCCTGATACATTTGAGGGATTGTCTTTGCAGCTGATCACATTCCTTACAAATTAGACTGAAAAATGAAGGAACGGGTGAAAAGATGGACATTTAACTGATAACCTTACATCTCAAAATGGCGGTACATAGTTTCTACATATTTCAGAACCCTCTGCCAATCAGGACCTCCTTCTCTCAGCATATCCTCCACAGCCTATAAGGGAAACAAAGACATGACACCTAACATGGTAAGCCCTGTTTGTCCAAATAACTGAACAAGTTCTGATATTTGACAAGAAAGTAAGATGTGCTACATTCAGTTACAGTGTAACCTATCATGCCTATAATAATGTTGAGCAAAATCTGCAGGGTTTGTAATGGGGTCTTACCAGGATAGCTTTAATCCCCACACTTTCACCAGTATGAAAGGCTAGATCCAGGTTTTTCATCTGGAAAAAAAGTCTTTATGTTTTTAAAGCATTTCATCAAAGCATTTCCTGGATAATCTTATTTTCACCACAGCCTTTTAAAGCAGCAAAGTCGGTAGGAATCTTTAAGTAGATTATAATGGAAACCATCAAAATAAAGAACAATTTTTAGGCCAAGTAGTTCAGTAGTTTGTTTTTTACTCCCAACCAATTCTTTACAACGCTTAGGTAACCTGTTAGGAATTACTGCAGTTTTAATGAATGTACCTTTTCTTCAGGCTTCAGAGTACTATAGGGTATGTGTGTTGGTAGGTAGGTGTGGTAAAGAGCACAAAAGGCTAAGCCGTCCTCCCAGCTGCTGCTGAAGTTTGTGATTTCTATGTTCTGTTGGAGAAAGAAAATAGGGGTTAGCTGTTAACCTTATAAAACCAGAAAAACAGTAGACTAGACTTTTCCAATACAAAAAAAAGACTTCTGGAAGACAGTGGAAATGCTAGAATTGAGTTAATTGCAAACAACTGTAATTACTTTTGTTTTGATGCAATGTATTCCTTAATTAATTCAATGAATGCAAGTAAAAAAGCATGTGTCAATCATGTTTTGAAGAGTAAAGTCCTGAAATGTAAAAACTGAAAACCCATTTGTAACTTATGAAAGGTTTGAAAATTAGTTGACAATCAGAATAGGAGAAAACACTAGACTCTGTAGCATCTCTGTCCTCCAAGTGTAACAGTCCTAAAAGAGTTTCCGTTTGAGATGCCTAAAGTATTAAAAGCCATTCTATTCTCACCTTGTAGCCTTTAGTGCGGCTTTGACTCCAGCGTAGAAGTGAGTTTCTCCTGGAGCCACCGTGACGGCGCAGTAACATGCTGAAACCATCCTGAGGCCTACAGGTTTAACAGGGAAATCAGTATAGCTTGAAGTGAATTTACTGGTATGTTTGGTTTAGAGATGGTGGTTATTGTTCCAGAATGTGTGATTTTATGTGGAAGTTCTCTCACCCAGTCTTGCTGCTTGACATAACAGGTGAGTCAGAGCTGAGGTCATCATCTTGTTTCCCTGCTAGATACAAATACACACGGGTAAACATAAAGGTAAGGAACATAGCATTGAGTTCTGACCAACATTCAAAGGTAGATTACCCACATGCTCGAATATGTTCAGTTTAGCACAAGCTGGATGTATGCTTCTTGCTACATTTCATTTAAACCATTTTCTTCCTTTACTTCTAGTTCATTTTTCCTGTTTATTTGAAGCCAATCTGTTCCATGCAGCTGCACCA
Organism: Tenebrosternarchus preto; assembly: GCA_025802075.1. Taxonomy (NCBI): domain Eukaryota; kingdom Metazoa; phylum Chordata; class Actinopteri; order Gymnotiformes; family Apteronotidae; genus Tenebrosternarchus; species Tenebrosternarchus preto. The sequence goes on along the minus strand of JAOYMR010000017.1, from coordinate 18,184,598 downwards.
CCAGTCTGAGAGGAGGAAGACATTCAAGTCTTCTTATAATGTGTGTGAAACCTGCCACAACATTTCAAAATGCTATTCCTGTAGGATCATTAACTCAGCACACCTCAGTGGAAAACACCAAAATGACTTTGTCAGTTAATATTAGTTCAGTTTCTCAACCCAGTCCTCGTGATCCACTGTATCGTCAACATTTTGCTTTCATCTAATAACCTACCTGAAGAATGAATACTTGGTACAGATTCAATGGGCGCTAGGCAAGGTTGTAGCAGTTAGTTTGATATTGGGGGGGGGCACATTTTCTGAATTAAAGCCCACCATACCTAAAATATTAGATATACACTGATTCCACTGTAGCTAAGGCAGTAAGGTACTGTATTTATTTATATTGATGTGGAATAACATTTGTACAATGACAATAATTAGGCAATAAATAAACAAATTCTTTCAATATCTGTACTTGTTTATTAATCTAACCCTAAACCTATTTTATCATAAAATATATGATATTTCAAACAAAGTAATACTGGACTTGATAGGTGACTAGCTGTTAATTTTGGATTTTGCTTTATGCTGCCGCTGCTTGCCTATGGTCCTATGGTCTTGTGAACCAAGTGTTCTGATTGACTATGCGATTGTTCTCATCGGACAGACTCAACTCTTGTCTATTTCGGCACGATCAACGACTTTGTCAATACGGACAAGCATTCACCCGCCTGCTCGGTTTTGGCTATTGAGCCTCACGTGTCTCTGCTCACCTGTTCAGAGTTGTCCAAGCCTTCGCCTACAAAGTTAACCAGCAGGATACATATCTGGTCGGTGCTTCTTTGGTCTCTTATAGCATTTATTTACCAACCCGTGACAGGTATGCTCCAGTACTCTGCTGCTGAGCTCCTTCGACTCCTCCTGCTTCTTCACCTGACCGCACCTCTACCGGCTTCATTACTCATCCAATCGGACATAATTTTCTTGCCTCGCCGGAGATATATCCACCATGGGTCTCGCCAGAATATCCAAGAAGACTCGACGAAAACAATAAAATCTATCTTGTCTACTTCTCGTAACACTGACATAACGCTGGCCGGGTTGCTGACCATAGTGTGCTAGCTTCTCTAGCCCGGTCTGCTAATACTCATGCCAAATGTGAAAACTCCACTGTCAAGTTTTGGTTAAAGACTGTCTTCCTTCCCTGGTCCCTCTTATTTCTGCCATTATTCACTCCTCTCTCTCAACTGGAACTGTTCCCGCATCATTTAAAACTGCTGTAATAACTTACATCCGATTTCTAATTTATCTTTAATTTCCAAAATTCTTGGGGAAATAGTTGCAACTCAATTCCATACCTATTTTATCTCACAACAACTTGTATGGACAGTTCCAATGTGGTTTCATAAAAATCACTGGTTTACTGGTTTACTCTCCATTCTCATCCTCCTTAACCTGAGTGCAGCATTTGACACAATTTGTCATTCCACCCTCCTTAATAGACTTTCATCCATTGGTATCTCTCAGACCAATTTAAACTGGTTCAACATTTCTTGCTGCACTCTTTCACTTCTCAGCCTTCTTCTGTCATTTCTGGTTTTCCCCTTCTTTTCGTTACTTATCTCCTTCCCCTTGGTCATATCTTTCGTAAATACAACATTAATTTCCACTGTTATGTGGATGACACACAGCTCTATCTTGCCTGTAAACCTACCTCTAACCTCCCACCTTCTTCCCTTACTGATTGCTTGGCAGAAATAAAATCTTGGTTTTCTTCAAATGTACTTAAACTAAACAGTGATAAAAATGAGTTTCACCTCATTGGCACAAATCAACATTATCCAAAACTTTTTCTCTTGACATTGATAATTGTTCCATTTCCTCTTCCCCTCAGGTGAAGAGTCTAGCACACGTGCTTCCTACACCAGTGGCGCTAGGTTAGAGCAAACATGTTGTCTGGTGGGTCCCACAGACTGGGTTGGGAAACACTGGTCTAGAGTGACTTCTCAAGAGTGACTTTGACAAGTCACTGCCAAGAAACCCTTCCATCCTTCCCATTGATTGCGGTCGTGTCCCAAACATCAGTCTCCAGCCATGGATGGCATAAGGCACAGCTGGGACTCAAACCCAATAGTAAGGCTCACCTCGGGGGCTTCTGGACCAGCTATCCTGTCTTTGTAAAAGCCAGTCCATTCTTCTCCCTTTCACTGACTCCTGGCTCTGTGCATGCAGCACACACCAGGGAAAAGCACTGTAATGCTTTTTGATCCTTTTTTCACAAGGTTTAAACTTAACACCAGTTTCATAGCTTTGAAACACTAATGGTTATATTTGCAACATTAACAAACTGTAGAGAGATTACTTGGTAGTCAAACTCTATGCGTGATCGTTTGTCCTCAGGGGATGTTGCACCAACAGAGCTCATGCATGTTCATAAGCTAAATCGTATTATTTTGCTTACTTCACTAGACCGACTCATTATCCTTCAAGTAAAAGTGGTTTATTCTGCTATGTCTTGCAATAAACGCAATGACCCAAACATACTAATGGAAAACAGTTTCCTCTATCCTTTTTGTTTAAATGTCCATTTTAAGGTATGCAACCACACTCAAGACACAGTGGGTACAATTCATTTTGCTAATGAACATTACATAACAAACCTCATTCCATTGTTTTTTCAATGTTACTTTGTGATATAAATCTTATACCATTACAATGCATTATGTGTGATTATGAATATTTACTGGGTTCCAAAAATATGTACTTTTTTGGAACGTTATGTTTCTTATAAACCTTTATGAATGCATTTATAATCACAGGCTTAAAAGTTCAGTCCAAGTCCTGTCATTTTGTATCATCACGTTGATTTTGTTTTACTAGTTAATCCTATCTGTTACCTTGAGCAAATGAACTACTCCATACAGTTGAAAAAAAAACCTGTGGATCACTTTGGCTTTTAAAATCTGAACTGCCCACCTCTGATTCTTCTGCAGTATTGGACAGTGGATTCATAGAAAGTGGTAGTGGTGCTGGTTACTGTTGCATGGTGGGTTTGTTTTTTGTTTTTTTTTGTGAAATGGATGTCGAGTTCAGCTAAAAGGACCCATGTGTGACTCAGCACTACAGAGCAGACCATTCTAGACTCTTTTGGTGCAACTGGCCCCAGCGTTTTACAAAAACTCTTTCAAAGGAGCAAGAGACACAAGTAAATTCAATAAAGCTTTTTTTTTCTGTGCGCTGTTATTTCAGCAGTACTACAGTATTGTTGGTGCACAGCCGTTAAAGAAGAAAGTTCATGTTTACCTTCAGGACTGGACTCAGTGTGCTGTTGAGATTTTGGGAGCTGCTATACAGGGCAGCAGATGTAAAAGATGGCAGAGGAATTTGAGAAAGACTCCTATGTAGACAGAGAAGAACACTACTGTTTATGGGCCTTTTGATAAAAGGGCAATCCTAACCTGAAATGAAAAGTAAGTAGAAATGACAAGAAAGCTTTTTGGAAGTCATTAGTTTGAGCTGGTTTAAGGATCTCTGTTAAGAAGAGAAGGTATCAGCTCACCTGGACCGCTCTGACAGCATCACAATCCTCTGTGGATTTCTCACATGGCTGCCTTCCTCATTTTTTCCATCCTCAGTGCCTTGCCATCCACCAGGGCACTCCGCCAAAGCCTCTGGTTCTCCATTCTTCTGCAGATCTTTGATTTTTAAAGCATGTTCCTCATCCTGTTCCCTACCTCTGTACTTCAGCCTCTCAATGGGGTTTACAGCCTTTTCAACCCCAACTGATATCTCCTGATTTTGTACTGTCATTGCTCCCTGATTTCTCTTATCTGTGTCTGCACTAGTTTGAATCTGCTCCTGGGTCTCAGGGCCTTGTTTGAGCTTGACTCTAATTGCTTGCCTTAATAAGTCAAGCTCAGCCAACCTCTGCTGATGCTCTGATGTGAGAGCTGAGAGTTGGTGACGGGTCTTTGTGAGCTCCGCTCTCAAACTCTCCTCCTCTCTTTCCGCCTGACTCTGCTTGTGCAGAGACGCAGCCAGACGTTGCTCTGTATCTCTGTGTGTGTCTCTGAGACTGCACAGGGCCTCTTCTGCTTCCAGCCTCAAGCGTTCAGCCACAGACACTGCCACCTGGAGGTCAGACTGGAACTGCAGCCACTCCTCCCGTTCTGTCTGACAGCAGTGACAATGAACAGTACACAGAAGATATAGAGAATACGCTTTTGTAACTCTGCAGTAAGGATTTGCTCCCTGATTGCGTCCTTTTCTGTTTTTGAGTTTTTTTTGTGAGCAGCATTGATATTAGCACAGTGCTAGCAACACTGCTACTCAGAATAAAAGAACATAGAAAGTAATCTTGCTAATCAGCTCCAATTACATAATTGAATCTGCTTAACAAAAAAAAATGTACATACTATAAAAAAAGCAATTACTCATATTTTCACAATGTTGACAGCATTATTCTAAATTATGAAAATGTGTAACCCATGCTTTATATTTCTGATTATATAGAACACTACTGTATAGTGACTACTGTATAAATGTTATACTCAGCCTTCCTGAGTCTGTAACTGATTGAATTCCATATCTGCTTGCTTGTTCAGTACTGCACTTTAAGTAAATTAATATGCCACTTTAGTGGATTATGTGCTGATATGGCTATATATTTTTAGACTTTTTGTACTACGCTCTAAACATGGTCCGAGATCTCTAAATTATACTGATAATTGTAGAAGCCCTGTATGCCACAGTACACATAGTCCTTTATCCAGCTTTTCTGCACTCTAAAGGACACACCTGATCAGAATAAATTAAGTGTGAAGTAAGCTTGGACCTTGTTTGGATCTTGTTCTGGAACTTTCTTGGATCTTGTTTGTTATTATGGATCACATTTAATCTGTATTTGTGCCCTTGCCAGTGGCCTCTGTTGTATGGCAGTGGCTTTGAACATGGCATTTGTTTATGTTTAGTATTTCTGGTGCACTTCTTTTTTTATGTGATTTGCCCCAAACAGGTGTTGTGTGTTGCCTCATTTACTGTACCACCTGTGTGTTGTTGTTGCTACATTGTTCCTTTATATAACCGTTGTTGTTCACTGCTGATGTTACTTTCTCTTATTCCTGTTAGTGCACTTCTATGTTCTATTTAGTTTTTGATTGTTTTATTGAATCTTTCAGCTAGACTCATGTTTGCTTCCTTTCATTTCCTGTATATTCTACATCCCAGAACAATTCAAGATATATATATACTTTTTGTTGTTGTTGTTGTGCGTGTGTGTGTGTGCGTGTGTGTGTGTGTGTGTGTGTGTGTGTATGTGTGTGTATTTCACACTGGTGCTGCTTTCAAATAAAATATTCCACTGACCTTTATCGTCTCTTTAAGGCCAAGAATCTCTATAGCCATCTTCTCCTTCTCCACCAACAGCCTTCTTAGCTGCCCTGATCCACACATACACACAGACACATGAATGACTTTGACTTCTTGCTTCTCATGATCTTCAGTGCTTTCACAAAATAACGATAGAATTTGACCCTAAAGTACATGAATTTTCATAAACAAGACTACTAGTAGTAGTAGGAAAAGTAGGAAAGTGTGGGCAGCATTTCTATCTCATTGATTTGCTAGATGTATAAAACCCCCACTCCTATTTTCTCGCTGATTGCAGTTTGCCTGCAGTTTGATAGATGATTGAGAAAAGGCCTTTATGAGATCGTTAAAAGTAATGTATGTAATGATCTAACTAGTTTCATGTTTTGTAATGTATAGGTAGAGTTACTACCTATGTTACTACCTAGGTTGTTTGTGTCTGGGTTTTTCAGAGTCTTCACAATGTCATTTAAAGTGATTGTGTTTCCCTATACTCCTCTATCTCACAATTTATCTCACAATTTTGTATAGGCTCAACTTGTCCTAGACCCATACCTGTTGAGAACCATACATTATATGGCCAATACCTCCTGATATCCAGTCACTATGGGATTCATACATGTTAATATCCATTCATTCTGAAACTCATACCTACTACTTCAGCCACAGCATCTGGTCCTGAACTCAATCCCAGAGATGCTCTATGTTGCTCTAGCAGTCTTATCAGAGTGAAGCCCATCTCCTGTACTGTCTCCACCTCTCCTTTTACCCCACATGCCAGAGCTTCACCACCTGTATTCTCTTTTCCAGATGTAGCATTCTCCATAGCTGTGGATTCCTTCCGTGGCAAACAGGATGGAGAGTAAACACCTTCTATTTCTGGAGTCACAACCCCTGAGACAGCAGTGAGTGACTGTGCCTCCAGCATTGGAGATAAGGAGGCTGAGGGCAATCTGGGTGGGGTTGGTGCTGTAGGGGAGGTGGGAGGTGTATGGAACAGATGAGACGCTAAAAGGGCAGAATAAGAAACATAGAATTCTGATTAGCAAGAATGTCAGTAAATGCTGAGCATCCTAATTAAGAAACAAGACTTTTGGTCAGAGGAACCCAGACAATCATTTAATAATCTTCCCTCTGCATTTAAGATTTTGGGTTCACTGATGTTTTTTCCATTAATTAAGGAGTTATCAACTTCTTCAATGCAGCATTCCTAAAGGTCCAGCAACATTCGTTACTATGGATATTCTCCCTTCCTAAGTCAATATGATCTTGAGAAAACAAGATTTTGAAACATGCCAACTCCACTTTAATCCTAAAACTCCAGATTACTGTGGAGTTATTTGTAGTGCTACACCATCAGGCACTGCAAAGCCCCCATCAAAGACCTGCCACCACCAGTGGCAGCACAATTTTCTACTGCTACAAAAGAGTCTTTTAAACAATAAAGCTAAAAATCAATACTGAATTGCACAATTTAGATGTATGGCACATTCTACATTAGTAAACAGTCCTGGGTTAGTCTGCAGCACTGTTTTGGCAATTCCTGATTGGATGTTAAAGCTCTTGTGACAGGTCTGCGTCCATCTTTCAGGAGCAGTAGGGAACTTGCTGATTTATCAGTCTGAGGACTGAGTATATCAAATATCCAAAAGAGACCTGTCTTTTCTTTTCATCCACTTCCTTTATGGACTGGAGCATGTGTGTGAGAGAGAATTTGGAGGGAGAGAGAGAAATGGTCTTTCTTGGATAACAAACAGGAGAAGTGTGTTTTCTGTGGAACAGCTATCTGAAGGTGAGGCATAAACGACAGATCATTAACACTAAAAGAAACAGAATGTTGCACCGCAAACCCAAATAAATTCCCATTAATTACTACAATATAAAGAAATTATTAAAACAAGAGTGTATGGGAATTAACATGTTACATTACCTGCAGGGTAAAAATCACCCTTTGCAGCAGTGTTTCCCATATTGCAGGTATTCTAGTGGATGATTAAAAGTTGATATCCCAGCTTGTGTTTTGCTGTGTATACTGTAAAAAAATGCTTGAAACATTTAATTGGCTATTAAGTTATAGCTCCCACAGACTAACACATAATATGTTAGTTAAAAAAATATCTGTGTGGTAACATATTGCATATTTTGAGAGTCTTGAAAACATTTGAAGATTTTGAAATGTCTCAAAGCATCACAGACACCTTCTGTAACTAACACACAGAACAGGCAATGTGGTGTGCAAAATAAAGCAGGGAGTTCAGGAGCAATTAATTTGATATTAACTGCTAAGGCAACTTCCAGACAATAATGAAGCTAAAATTACACTGGCACAATCAACTGTGGCCCTGATGAAAAACTCTTAAAACTTACCAGTACCAGTCTGCCAAACAAATCTCTCGTGGCAGCCTCACTCTGAGACCTTTAAATGAACTCTCTTTAGAAAACTGAGAACATGGACGTGAACTGTAATTGCACTCTAAAGGCAAAATTTAACAAGACTGACGCAAAGGGAGTTTTCAACTCGACTGATTTACGCGTCACTATAAGGATGACCTTCAATGGAACGAAGACGCGCACTACTGGAAGTAGCGCATTTTATCAGTGTCTGAGCACGTTTATTTCGTTGAATGTAGGGCTATTATAATAAGAAGAACGACAGATCCATGAATACGTAAATTACAAATGGTTTGATGTAGAAACGATTCTCAGAATCCGAGCACTGCCACGCACCACCTTCTGCCGCAGCTCTAACAGTCGCAGCATTCAGTCAATGCTTGAGTCACCAACATAACGTTGAAATATAAGTGCCTGATCGACGTTTAGTTACCCTATTGCTTTATTAATTGGCGTATGCGTATGTTATGCAGGTAAACATCGAGCAGAGACAACAGTCGACAATAACTGGAACTGAAGAATTACCAGCGATTTAATTTCATTTAGCTTTAACAGATATTTTGAAATACATGCAATGCCAGATAAAATACAATTTAAAGAGTAATTTAGTGATTGATACTGTACCGGGCACGGTCTGTTTACTACCCTAAATGTATAGATTTTTTTTTTATTTATTTATTTTGCTACAAGAGAGGCAAAAATAGCAGAGGCTACCATAGCTGAAAATACATGAGAAAAAACAAAACTTTAACTCACCTTCAGTGAATGGTCTCGGTAACCTTTCCGCCCAAACGCTGACTCACTCAGTCTCTCGCGACGCTCCCTACACTACTGCAGAACTACCTTTATGTCAGTCCCGCGCTCTCTATAGAATTCACCTCGGAGATAGTCTCATTAATTTGGCTTGTTATTCGTTGTCTTTCGTCTCTGGCATCTTAAACTCTTATCAGCTACTGGCGTCTTTGGCTTATGTATAGTGTATGAGTCATCTTGCAGCAAGCGCTAATGCGTTGTACACTGTATTCTGAGGACTTTTGATACAGTTGGAATATGAACATTTTAACAAAGGATCAAACGAATTTCAAGGCAAAATGAAAGGATTGTAAAGCTGTATATATTGCTGTAGGTGTAATAATAACACTTGTTTAATTAGCTATTTCCTAATAGAGGGATTGTATTAGTATTTAATAAACTATACTGATTCGTAAAAGTCTCACGATTAGTTTCAGGCGTGATGATAGTGTTTCCAAGCTAAATGCGTCCGTTTGGACCTCTCTAAAGTACCTGAGCCAGTCACGAACTGAGCACTTTGTACCTAACGGAATAGATCTCTGGAACTACCTGTTCTCCATCTACTTTCTATTATTTACATGTAAAATGTGTTGAACAAATATTTGATTCTTCTTTCCTTGTAAACATTTTAAAATGTGTTAATTATTGTCATGTGTTATTATTTCACAACGTATCATGTTGGAAAATCAGCTTGATCTGTTGTCCTGCCACGACTTTGTATCACAGTTGATTTTACGTATCTACATGCTGGCTTGAGGTTATTGGAAGAGCTAGGCAGAGGATAGCTTTTTATTTTCTGAAACTGAAACACCTCTGTTGAAATGTGGCCAGTTTGTGCATTAGCTGTTCACAATGCAGGTAGGTCCGGAGCAACAGGAACTGGAGGATTCATTTCATGAGCAAAACTGGCAGGATAGTTACTCCGAAACTGGCGTCATTCCTAAATAGCTATTATATATTTTAAATGTACCTTCATTAAGCAAATAGAACAGTTGTAGTACATAATGTACATTGGACTTAGTATGAATTCAACAAATACAGAAACATCTAGCACCACCATCACAACGCACTCACACACAAACGTGCATTTTTTGGAATCTTTAAGTGATGTGTTGAACCCGAGAGGTTGAGTCCTGTGTTGTGTTAAAATGAGCACAATGGCAGGGGCCTTCAGCTTATTTGAAACAGTGGCATTATTCTGTTTGTCTAGTTAGTGTTGAATGTTGACTGTTTAGCATAAAAATGAAATGATCTTTTACCATCCTTGACAGGTCGCAACATACCACAGGATGAAAAACCCAACTCTGAGGGGTAAATGACATCGGGCTATATTGTAATTTATTTAGATTATTTTGCAAGTAATAGGCCTAATAAATAATATTTACTATAGATTCAAGATTTATTTGTCACATGTATGTTGTAGCAGGTACATAGAGCAGTGCAATGCAAGGTGATTGCTCCATAGACTGTGCAGGAGGAACATGAGGGTAAGCTTGAATATCATGAAAACGTTTAATTATTTCAGTAATTCCATTTAAAAAGTGAAACTTGTATATTATTCATTCATTACACACAGACTGATATATAGCAAATGTTTATTTCTTTTAATCTTGTTGATTATAACTGACAACTAATGAAAATCCCAAATTCAGTATATCAGAAAATTTGAATATTAAGACCAATACAAAAAAAGGATTTTTAGAAATGTTGGCCAACTGAAAAGTATGAACATTGTGGTGTATTTTGTAGCAATGCAGTAATGATGCTGATGAAGAAGACTCCGTTGACACCGTCTTGCTTGTACATAAGATGTTTATTATACAGTAGACCAGTATCTTATCAAGCACCTTAGGTCTGCTTGAGAGAGGCTTCTGAAGCCCCCACTAAACTTTCCACAATATATACGTTAGTTGGTGACAACCCAAGTCCCGTACAAGGAAACTCATTTAAAATAGGGAACTAAATATAGGAAGCTTGTCTGTCAACATCTATTGACATATAGGCAAACCAGATCTTCCCTAGATCTCCTTTCTCTCCTGTGTCTCTATGCTTCTTAGTCTGTTCATTTCAGCAATATCTATATGGAACATATTTAAAGGATGTCATATGTAAGCCTAAATATCACTTTACTTTATGGTCTTAGTTTAATATACTTTGTTTAATATAGTTTAATAAAGCATGAGCATGTACAGCTCTCAATTTTTAGTTGGGGCTCCTTTGGCCTGGATTACTGCAGCAATGTGGCGTGGCATGGAGTCGATCAGTCTGTGGCACTGCTCAGATGTTATGAGAGCCCAGGTTGCTCTGATGGTGGCCTTCACGTCTTCTGAACTGTTGGGTCTGGCGTATCGCATCTTCCTCTTCACAATACCCCATAGATTTTCTATGGGGTTAAGGTCAGGTGAGTTTGCTGGCCAATTAAGAACAAGAACACAATGGACCAACACCAGCAGATGACATGGCACCCCAAACCATCACTGACTGTAGAAACTTTACACTAGTCCTCAAGCAACGTGGATTCTGTGTCTCTCCTTTCTTCCTCCAGACTCTGGAACCTTGATTTCCAAAGGAAATGCAAAATTTCAGAATATAACTTTGGGCCACTCAGCAGCAGTCCAGTCCTTGTCTTTAGCCCAGGCAAGATGCTTCTGACGCTGTCTCTTGTTCAAGAGTGGCTTGACACAAGGAATGCAACAGCTGAAACCCATGTCTTGTATACGTCTATGCATGGTGGTTCTTGAAGCACTGACTCCAGCTGCAGTCCACTCTTTGTGAATCTCCCCCACATTTTTGAATGGGTTTTGTTTCACAGTCCTCTCCAGGGTGCGGTTATCCTTATTGCTTGTACACTTTTTTACCTTCTCCCTTCCCTTCGCCTCTCTGTTAATGTGCTTGGACACAGAGCTCTGTGAACAGCCAGGCTCTTTAGCAATGACCTTTTGTGTCTTGCCCTCCTTGGGCAAGGTGTCAATGGTTGTCTTTTGGACAACTGTCAAGTCAACAGTCTTCCCCATAATTGTGTAGCCTACAGAGCTAGACTGAGAGACCATTTAAAGGCCTTTGCAGGTGTTTTGAGTTAATTAGCTGATTAGAGTGTGGCTCCAGGTGTCTTCAATATTGAACCTTTTCACACTATTCTAATTTTCTGAGATACTGAATTTGGGATTTTCATTAGTTGTCAGTTATAATAATCAAAATTAAAAGAAATAAACATTTGAAATATATCAATCTGTGTAATGAATGAATATAATATACAAGTTTCACTTTTTGAATGGAATTCAAAATTCATGATATTCTAACTTTATGACCAGCACCTGTGTATATATATAAATAATATACAAATAAATAGTTCAGAAAAGTTAAAGTGGCCAATATAGGTAGCTATGAGGTATCATAAGGTACAGTACAGGATGAATGTTACAATCACAGAATCAGCTATGAACTTACATAATATAATATAGTATAATATAGCTTGCTCTCTCTCACACACACGCGCACACACACACACACACACACACACACACACAAAACAGCACTAGATTTATATTTGTCCTCTTATAGCATAGTTTGGAATCATTTAATGGTAGAACATATTATGTGAATAATAATGTAATGTTAGATAAATAATTTAATGTTAGAACTTATTATGTGAATGCAATAATGTGTCATTTATTCAACGTTTCTAACAAACATTTTTCATATTTGTCTTCTTATCAAAGTGTGTGGCACTGCCACCATTTCATCTGTTTTTGGTCAGATTGATTGTACTTTTGAGTAAATTTTCAAATCTGAGCACTTAGTATTCTTGTGCATCATTAATAGCATGAAATAGCATATAGGCTATATGCTGACCTACACACAGAAGACTGGAGATTGATACCCGGGTCAGACATATGTAAAACTCACTGCAAATGCCAGTAAGAGACCTTGGGCAAGAGTTCTGAGGTATGAGAGCACAAACATACTGGCTTGGACATCATCTAGATTAACAAGGTCCACACTGAATGTTAAGTAACCAGGATAATTCAATAGTAAGTGAGTTACTGGAACAAATGGTAGATGGATGAAGTTGGACATGTAGCTAATGGAATGCTACTGCAGCAATGAAACAGGCTACATGAAGAACATGAGGGAACTATAGATGAGGAGAAAGCCTTTATCTGCATTCACAGCCAAGCAAATAGTTACCCAGCTCTCAAACACTTTGAAATTATGCCTCCTATAGCAAGTGGAGAGATGGATTAAATAAAGGGAAAATACCATTGCCCAGATACAACATCTATTGCATTTTAGAACAGTCAGAATTTAGGATTACAAGAATTGTCAGGATGGCCTCCCTGGCCGCCTCCCCTGTCTCGTGTTTGTGTGGACGTGTCTGTGTGGGGGTGTGCTCAGTTGTCCATTCAAGTTTAGTGTGTGTGTGTGTGTACGTCTGGGTGTGTTGGGGGTGTGGCGTGTGATTTTGTGGGTGAGAGTATAAAAGCATGTATGAGTCTTTGGTGTTGTCGCCTTCGGGTAAGTGTTGCTACTTGTTGTATTTGTCATAATGAAACCGAAATTAAAAACGGTTTTTATAACGCACTTGGGAGTACTGTTTTGCTGTTTGCAGCTCTCCAGGACCCATGCCATGACATAGATGTTATGTGTACATACAGAAGGTTATTCTTGACTAAGATAACCAGTGTCAGTAATCAAAACAACCAGTATAACTGAAACCAATAAGGCAATAAACCAATAAACTAATATGCTGCTGCAGTAGCTATGCTTGAGAGGCTAATCTACAAAATAAAAGCCACAGACCACCCCAATTCTCCTTTTTGGAAACAAAGGATGGAAACCAAGATAAAGACAATTCTGATGGAGGTCTAGAAGGGCATAAGGATGGAGATGGAGCTTGGCTTCTGAAGACACACTGCTCTGGAGACAGCTAAACAAAGGTTAACAGCACTTGCAGAGAGAGTATTCTCTCATTCTCTCTTTTGCAACAGAACCCCGACTGTGAATCCATGCTGAGCTGAAACAAGACAGCACTGGAAGAGCATATAGATGAATGAATCATCATATAATACCAGTGCTCAGAGTTTAAGTTTGTGGAACTGGAGTCCCCTTTGAAGGAAATATGTAATTGAATAAAAGGTTTTGTAACCTGCGCTGCACTGTAACGTGGGCTTCATTTCTCCGAGCAGATTTATCTGCGAGTGCATTCACGTTGAAAGAGTTTTCAAAAATATGTCAGCACTTGGTGATGCATGTGTCCTCTGAAGATGTATGTTGAAATAGCTACCATTTTAGACATACCCTTATATAATATCAATGTGCGGCTGGCACCAAGTACCAGGGACATGCCCACTCCAGTATACACACCCCTTCCCCATTTGCAGTCACCTGATTAGTAAGCGCACCTGCTTACTACTTTCACCACCCACTTTAACAGTATTTAAGCCCACAGGTTCTGCACGTTGATGCTGGACAATCGCCGAGGCCAAGTCCAGAGACGCGTCCGGCCAGAGACTGTGAGTGCTTCTTCTAAAAAGATGCTTTAATTGCTTCACCTTGTTTAAAGTCTTTTCTGTGGACTGTGGGCACGTTTGTGCTCCTGTCTAGTGTTATTGTGTCTAGTGGTCCAGTCTAGTGTTATTTGCGTTCCTTGTCTAAAAGGATCACTTCATTATGGTGTATTATAAATCTATAATCTTACATATATTATCATCTAATGTTGTGACAGATCTCAACAACATGTGAATTATTCTGAGCATTATGACATCTTGTTGACAAAAGAGTGAAGCACAAGTGCAGGAGTGAAGCTGGTTTAGTAAGAAACAAAGCAAAAAGCCTGAAACCAACACAAAGCAGTCCTTTGGGATGAGGAGAAGAGAACCAGGCTTTAGTGTTGGGCTAATGTGAAGCACTGAGGGGATGGGCATGTGTTATGGGCAATAAATCAATAAGTGGGTGATTGGGAGTGGGGAAGTGATTGGGTACTGAAGTGTGTGTCATTCCGACTGGGCAATGACAGTACCAGCCCCCAGAAAAGGTCTCCGAACACCAGTCAGCGAGGAGTGGGCTTATCAGATGCTGATGAAGTCAGGAACCAGGATTTGACTGGCCAGCACCAAATTGCTCTGTTCAGGCCAATACCCTTCTCACTCCTTTAGATATTGCAGTCTATTCTTGGCATTTTCTAGAGTTGAGTAAAGCAATGACCAAGTAAGCCGGTTCTCCTCCAACATTCATGTGGAGGCAAGCTGATGTTCAGGAGATCTGCAGCCACTGGCTTGAGAGAAGTCACGTCAAATAACTCAGTTACCCCTGGATAAGTTGACTCAGTAATTGACCTTGTAGAGTTTATCTTTGGTTGTATAACGGCCAGCATACTTGGGGTCGAGCTTGCTGCTGGAGTCTGACCTGTTGTCCTACGTGGTCACCTGATCTCTCATCTGGTAAGCGGTGGCCCCTTCCTGCTATTAAACAGCCTTCAACTTGTAGGTGGTGGCGTCCTCTGGAAGCACAGACTGGACTATGGGATGACCAGAGGATGGAGGTTTCCAGGGGTACGTCAGGGGTTGGAAGCCCAGAACACACCCCAAATGGTGCAGACATAAGGCCAGTTTGCTAGTGAGGGTGGGGGTGTGTGGGGTTTTGTTTCTCACACATATAGTGCCAAATGATACATGTATTACTACATTCCATTGCATAGATGGCCACCAGTAGTAGGAAGAGAGCAGCTGTCTGTTGAGCTCAGGTGGTAGTGAAACTAAAGGTTGTGATTAACTGCTGTAAAAGTTGATAAATTCCAGAAATCCCTTAGTCATGACGTACCTAGGGTACGTCAGCTCGTATTCCATGAAATCTTCACAGCCCTTGAGGTCCCCAGCATACACTTCCAGGGTAGCAGTGTGGTACAACAAAAGCCTAGTGGCAGAGTGAGCTGCGCTGCCAGTCCCAAGAAAGGATTCAGAGAGAGCCTCCCCACAGCTGGGCGAGAGAGAGAGAGAGAGAGAGAGAGAGTGAGAGAGAGAGAGAGAGAGAGAGTGAGAGAGAGTGAGGGTGAGTGAGTATCAGTCTCCTCACAGCTGGGACAGAGAGAGAAATACAGTCTTCTCACAGATGGGCAGCCCATCCATTATGACTTGGAGGTGGTAGATCGTGAGTCCCAGTTCAGAACTGTTGTTTGTTGTTGCTGATCAATGATAGTACAAGTGTTAATCTTGGGCAAAGGTTAATGCAAAATCCTGGTGGAAGATTCCGGATGGGTTAAGTAGGACAGAGATGATGGGCAACAGATGGAGGCACCAAATTAATAAGTGGGTGATTGAAAGGTGTGACTGGAGCTGAACTGCCATCCATGGTTCAGGAGTGGTTCTTTTAAAACTGGGGGTGTGCTAAGATTAAAGCTTGTGCTCTGACCTATGTCCTGCTGGTATCAGAGTTTCAGAGTTTGTGAAGCAAGTTCCAGGTGACCTCCTGAAGGGTTCAGACTTCCACAGGACTTCTAACCTGGGCAGAATGCCAGTGTGTCACATTGTGTGAATAAGGAGGTTATTTTTTGGCTTTTGCTCAGTTTCTCTTTTGCATACAGAACTTCTTTTGATTGAAAATTAAGATTATCTGGTTTATATTAACCTAACCTGAATTCAATTTTATTTGGGATAATTCTATAAAAAACTAATTTAACTATAAATATTTTAATTCAAGATGCTCAGTTACAGAATGAGTTGTATGTAGACAATGGTGTTATTAGAACACAAGTGCTGCAACACTCATGAATGACAACCAGGTATGAACGTAATGACAAAATACAAATCAAATGGTTTTCTTTCTTCAAAAAAGTTTAATTGCAGTTCTATTTACAACCAATGATCATGAGTAATATTCAGTTAATCAAAGAGGCAAATTGATCATATCTGAAATTAGGCAACATACTGAAGCAAATGAATAAAACAGAAGGAACAAATTATATAAAGTTCAAAACCTTTCATAAAACTCATCTTGAAAAAGAAAGTCAACATTTTGTATTCAGAGATGTGAATGTGAATCAACAAATTATAAATTAATATGCAACTACCAAACTATTTGTAAAATTTACCAAACAGCAATGAAACATCAAACCGTACATTCAGTTTTACGATCCGGCATGCTGTCATTTGTTATAAAATATTCTAGACAAAGTAAAGTTCAAACAACCAAAACATGGTTAAGAACAGGAAATAATTCCCATTTAATGAGGCATATGTTCATATATCAATATATGTATATTTTTGTTTATAAATAAATATTTGGTATTAATTCATCCTCATTATTGTTTTTTAACTATTCAAAAACATTTTAATTTAAACCACTTCAGAATCTCATGTTTCATTCCACAGTTCATGAGAGGTCTTGTTTTTTTCCAACCATAAAACATTAAATATCTTTTCCAATAAAACTTAAAGCACCCTCGTCAGCAGAGCATATAAGAAAATGATCTATAACTATTTTTTTTTTTACCCTTTCTCCCAATGGTTATAGTTTAGCAATTGAGGGCAAACCAGGTGGAAAACAAAGAGTAAACTTTATCCAGACTGCCTGGACTCTGCCTATAGCACCCGCCTGAATTGACAGGAAAACTGTTATCTTCCTTGTGACCAGGTACTGCAGGCCTCAGACCAAAGAGAACACAGCACTCCTGTGCTTAAGGCCCTGCCCTTCCATACCTACCCTTCTTAAGAGTTTGTATGAGAAAAGCAAGGATGGTGGGTTTCTCTTTGTGCCGATCATGGGCCGAGTGTGTTGTGAAACATTTCGTTTAGGTTATTGCTAAACAGGCAGTGGGGATGCTGGCCAGCACCCTTGCCTTTACATTCCCACGCTCAGCCACCCAGCTCAGCCACCCAGCTCAGCCACCCAGCTCAGCCACCCAGCTCAGCCACCCAGCTCAGCCACCCAGCACAGCCACCATGCAGGCTAACACTTCGATTCTTTACAAATGAATTCATGATAAACTGTCCATGAAAAGAAAAAAAAACCCACATACAACACTGATGAAAGAAAAAAAACAACATTAAAATAAGGTGCGTGAAAGGACACTGATTAAGATTTCTGTCATTTTCAATCGATAAGAAATAAATGGCATGATTTAAAAGCCATATATGGTCATTTGTAGACATATATGGTCATTTGTAGACATACCATCTCAAACATGACACGTCTGAGATGAACTGTGTGATTGCTGATTGTCCAGATCAGATAATATGGTAGTACTAGAGCTCTGTGACGTGAAGCCTGTCAGACCAGCAGTCATAACATTAATGACAGCATAAGCTGCTGCTGTGTCAGGCTCAAGTCAGAGAGTGTAAGAACAAAGCAATCAATAAAAATGATATAAGTTTGAATCCGACATGTCACTGTAGTGGATTAAGCACCAGTAGTAGTTTTTCAGGGCTTCATGGATGATAATAGTCTCATTATTATGCCCCTTTGTCTTTAAAAAAAGACAATAAATACAATATATGTAAATAATAGCAAACAATATAACAAAAACATTTATAAAACTTGACAAATTGATCCAGAAAAGAAGGATTGGAGCCTAAAGAGTTTCTATTAGCTTAAAGGGGTGTCCAGTAAAAGCAGAGAAAGGTGTAGTGCAGGTAGTTCTTTCTACACACAAACTTTAGATCATGTGTGTGCTTAGAACATACAAGAAAAGAATCATGCACTTAAATGGGTGCAAAAAAATGCAACATTTGTGACAGTAGTGTGTGATATTTGTTTGTGTGTGTGTGTGTGTGTGTGTGTGTGTATGTGTTGCTTTTTTGTGGGGAGCAGAGCTAGTTGGTTAGATTTTATTTACCCAAACCGATGCTAATGTGCTTAGGACTGGTTTGGTTTAGCAGGTAAACCTTTTGTTAATCACATGAGCCAATTCAATGGAATTGGCCTTATTACAGGCCATCATAACTTGTTGTAATACTGAGCTGCAGCAGTATATGATTCCCATAAAATCTTAGTCTCTGGAAGGACTGGGGGCTTTTGAATAAGTGATTTCACTTCAGCCTAATTAGATTCTTTTCAATCAAGCCTTTAAGTGACAATGAGTATGAAAACACTGTTCTGTCTCAAACGTCACAGATCTGTGAGACATACGTAAGTGTTTGGAAAGGTCACAGATCTGTGAGACATACGTAAGTGTTTGGT
>JAOYMR010000017.1:18140469-18165793 GCA_025802075.1 Tenebrosternarchus preto | reverse complement strand
AAAGTCACAGATCTGTGAGACATACGTAAGTGTTTGGTAAAGTCACAGATCTGTGAGACATACGTAAGTGTTTGGTAAAGTCACAGATCTGTGAGACATACGTAAGTGTTTGGTAGAGTCACAGATCTGTGAGACATACGTAAGCGTTTGGTAAAGTCACAGATCTGTGAGATATACGTAAGCGTTTGGGAACTCTGCCTTTTCCCTACACCAAAGGCTGTGTTCCATGCATCAACACAAGCTTTGCATAAGAATGTTGATCATTACTAGCATAGTCCTGGAGGAAAAGAGACCCAGGTGCTGGAAGCCCTTGTAGATGCCAAACTGAAGAGCCTATTTGTAGCTGAGTTCTTCTGATAATGCCTGTACAGTTTCCTGTAGAGTAGAATTAATCTAACTGCATGCAGCACACATTAAATACTATCTCACTCTTCTTTTAGTGCATGCTCTATTAAAATGTATGTGGCCACTGCAGGCCACTCAACCACTGGTGCTTAAAGGCTTCATTGAAGCGGGGGAGGGGGTTCCACATCAGGCACTTTACTGTTCTAATTTGAACAGAAGTGGATGATTAGTTAGAAGTTTGTTTTGTGTGATTTCTTTTGTGTAGAAGCATATAAACCCTTTAATTTATTTTTTATTTGACTGAGCACTGATAAGGTCAGATAAAAGCAAAATGTCTGGTACAAATACTGACCCAAAGTAAGATCATGGTAACTTACTCGTGCTTAATGTGCAAATGAGCAGTTGGATAATTTCAGTTTAATTAAGAGAGAAGTATTTTTTTTATTTTATTTCCTCTCTGTGAGAAATACTTGCTAAACT
The DNA here is from genome assembly GCA_025802075.1 of Tenebrosternarchus preto. Taxonomy (NCBI): domain Eukaryota; kingdom Metazoa; phylum Chordata; class Actinopteri; order Gymnotiformes; family Apteronotidae; genus Tenebrosternarchus; species Tenebrosternarchus preto. The sequence continues at coordinate 18,164,968 of JAOYMR010000017.1, read as the reverse complement.
CTGAATCTGTCCCAGTTAAAATGTGTACATGTATGGGGTTAAATAATGTATTTATTAATCATATTATTAATCTTTATGGACTAATTTTACATTTGTAAAACAGGAATTTTGACCTCCATGTCATTGCCACAGGTTAGTTTACAACTGTACAAATGTAACATTTTTAACTCCAAACAAAGATTTTTTTGGTCAACAAAAAATAAAATATTTTTTGGTAATAAAAAGAATAAATAAAAATTACCCCAGTTTTGCTTATATCTTCTACTTTGTGGAAACAGTTTGAAGAAAAATCCATCATCTACAATCTGTTTTATGTGACGTACATAAACAATCTTTTCAGTCAAAACCCACAGTCTGATACGTAACTATTTTTTAATAAAGATGGCATTCCTTTTCTTAACCCTTCATCAAATCAAATTGATTGGCTGCTCACTCTTCCATCTGCATTATACATTTAACTGAACACCAAGACTCTTTCCTCTTGGTGAGCAGGTAATTTGAAAGGAGACTAATGTGGGCAGAGACAAGTGAACATGCAGGTACACAACTTTGTTAGTGCATTTTTTTCTCCCTGTTGTACAGAACTAGCCACGCTGGATGTAAGCCCCTCTCTGGACTCCCTAGGTCCCTGAAACATAGCCTCTACTCAGTTTTTGAGCTGCTGCATAGGACAAGGCATGACAAAGTGCTTGGATAAGCCTGGAGCTGCTCATAGAGATGCACACCCAGCCTTGGCTTTAAAAACCAAGGCTAATATTACGAAGCGTCTGCCTGTGGTGTGATATGCTATTGCACTTTCTGTCAGTAATGGCACTGTGACAAAACATAGACTTTGATACACTCCAAAGTTGTCCACAGATAGCCAACCCAAACAGGACAGCAAATAACCTGTAGCCCTAATGAGTGTGTAAGAACAGAAGTTAACATACACACACACACACACACACAAACACACAAATCATTAATGTACTGCACTGTCACTTTGTTTATACAAAGCAACTCAAATGTATCTTCATCTCAGCAGGTTTACTGAACAGAAATACAAAATATCACTATTACAAACACCTGCTTGATTATAAATCTAAAAGATAAATGAACATTAATCTGTCTGTGACACTGGTCTCTCCAGTGGACAATTTCACTGTCAGTTAGCAGAGAACGCTCCTATCCAATCCAAACCATGAGCCAAACTACTCTGTCCCAAGCTAAATAAACCATGAACTATTGCCTAGAATTATGAGATGAGCAGAAGTCAGTAAAAAGGCTCAGTTACAGCACCATATCCTTCTCAGCCCTTTAGACCATACATCACCAGTCACACATGTAGCACAATCATGACCAGTGCAGTACTCAGCATCTGCCTAGGACCCATCACATTTGAAACTCAGTCATTTCAAAAGCCTTTAATCTCTATTGTAAGGCACCTAAGGATAATGGCATCGTTGATAATCTAAATTTCTATTCAAATGGAAAAGACACATGGCACATGACATGACGCCACTCATTTGAAAACGTATCTCTAAAATATAATATATTCACACAAAAGTAAGAAACCTCTGCAACACCTTTCACTATCATTTTCTTTCTAAATAACACAATAAATCATCCAATAGCTCTAAATTATCACAGATATTCAATGGGAGGGGGTGGGGATTTTTGCAGTAATAACTGAACTGATTGGAGAAATAGATTAGTAACTTGGCTGTATTATAGAGTATTCCAATAGCACTATGTACGGTAAATAGGAAAATATGGAAAATATGTGGCCCAAAAGTCCTTGGCCCATTAAAGCACTATGTTAAATGTACAAACTGTGCAAGATGGGAACTGTACTAAAAGTACATCATTAGCAGCAGTAGGGGACCTGTCAGCACCTCTATTCAGGGAGTATACAGTTTGTCTAAAAGATAAACATTTAAGATTGGTCTTGAAATTGTTCTATGTAACAGTTTAGCCTTTAGTTTAAAAGCAGAACAGTGTAAATGGTCATCTCTGTCAGTATGACCAAGAGTAATGCTCAGGTTTGGTGGAAGTGGAAAAGCTTGCAAACATCTAGGTAAACAAGCAGCACAGCAAGTGGTGTGCTGTTCAGATACTGAGTGATGGGGATATTTTGCTGGCAGGCTTAAGGATAATGGGAGTTTTTTCATGTACTGCATTCTGGAAGTTTCTGAAAGGAGGACATTCTATGACATGAATAAGCAGGTGTGTACAAAATCCCAAGGAGCTAATTTTCTTCAAAAACTAAAAAAAAGCTAAATTTCACTGAACTAAGTGAGTTTACTCATTGGAATAAAGCACAATTAAACAACACTAATTGTAACAGCACTTAATCATGGTGATCTCATAATTTCTTTCCTGTCTTTCTCATCCCAGTCTTGGAAGCCATGTAACCAGCACACATTTGTGTCCAGCTTCTGAAAAGATTTGAAACAAGAGACCATTGTTCCACATCTCCTTGGTTCAGGTCTGTTGTGAGCTGGAACAGAGTGAACTGACAAGGGATGGTAAAGGCTGGATAGATCTCAGTTATTTAACCATCTGGAAATAATGTCTACCACATTCCTGGTGATATTTTGGATACAACTTGATTTCCACTAACCCATGAAATACTGTTAATGTAGCCATACCATATATTAATTTTACATTTTATTTTGGATTATAATATATATTAAGTTTCTCTGTTTCCTGTGTTCATTCTATACTCCAGAACATTTTATTTGAAAAGTGTACAATGCCAGGTTTAGTAGGAAGGGACCTCTCTATACTGAGCAAACCCTTTATGAACACCACTCAGTTTAGTCACATGCAAGCTGCTGCTTACATTGACGGTTACATCATTAATAAAAACTGAATGAATCAATACCACTGGCAGTGATACATGCCAACCCACTATTTCATAAATAAGGTGATATGATTTGGACCACAATTAGTTTAATTTTTCCCCACTTTTTAAAATCTTTTTATTTTTCCCCACTTTCTATTGTTCTGGTCTGTTCTTCCATTGGGCCTGTTATGACCGTCCTTTTAAATTTCTTTTAAAGTAATCTGGTCTTTCTGTTCTTATTCTTACTAAAGGTTTACAAACCCTCTGAAGCCACACCTGTATATTCATCTTTTTTTCAGTGTGACCACAAAAAACATGGTTTGGGCCCACCCAGTGTTTTATCAATGTGTGATTTATTTTGATTTTCCAGCCTAATTCAGCCTCATTGTGGCCCTCTGTCACTACCACTCACATTTCTTTGATGTTGAGAGAAAACAGCAACAGACTGCAGATGCTCCATCTAAAATCAACTCCTTTTATTCTCATGTCATTGTCCTGATAACTAACTAATCATACCCAGCTGGCCAGAAACAAACTGAGTAGCCAGTTTATCAACTACCTAGACTTTTTAAAATGTGGGAACTATGAAAAGGGATGAAATGTCTATAGGGTTAATTCATTACGAAATGTCAATACCCCTTGCACAATGAAAGCTAACATTCTGCATGTTAACCTGTAATCACTGTTTCCTTTCAAATTAAATATGCTGGAGTGTAAAACCAAAACAAAAAAAATTGTTACGTACTGCCTTATGTACTGACCACACTATGTACCCTAAACTCTCCTCTCTAACTCAGGCATTTTCTTTCTGCATGACAAGTAAACAAATCCAGCTTGTCATACAAAAAAATAAAAATAACAACAACATGAAGAGAGATATGTGTCGAAGAACTGGAGAGTTTCGTACTATGAGGAACCACAAAACGCATGTGAAAACTAATCTCCAGCTCCTCAACCATAACATTTATCACTGTTAAACTAAAGGCCTAGCTATATGGAGAGAGAAGTACGTCTTCTAACCTGTTCACAGTAGTTATCTGATATTTCCATTGGGTGTTTCAGGTAAGCTTTCCCGTAGCAGCAATAGTGGTTTAAATTTCATTTGTGTTCTTGATGTTATTAGTTGAAAAGAAGAATGAGACCTTCTTTTTCAGCAGCAGAAACAGAGGCAGTACATTCACACGTTTTTGCTTGAGTTGGCTTTAAGGCTGCCAGGTTAAGGGAATATCACAAAGCCGTTAGTCTTCCTCATTTATACGCTGCTCTTGGAATGAGTTACAAGGAGCTACTGAGCTCAACTGGACACTGTTCACTGGATGCAGTTCAGTACTGAAGGACTGGACACAGACAGGCATGTGTAAGTATATAAGGGACAAGTTCCATAATTGAAAAGGCAGCTACTTGGCATTGAATCAGTTATGTGTTAAGATTTTACACCTGTGAATTTCAATTGACTGTGTTAAGGTCTTGGCAAATGAGTTGTAAACCATGAATGTGTCAAACAATTGGTTTGTTCTGAATGGGTCTGTCCGCTCTGCTGACCTCATCAGACTACACAGGGATGGAGGAATGAATGGGATGGCCCAAACATTCTCTAACAGGAAATTTACCTTAACAGCAATACACTACAAAAATACCCAATGCCAATCTTACATGTTCTTGAAAATATAGTATTTAAGTAACCTGGCCAAAATCCAAAAATAGTATGAGGATACATTTAAATGAAACCGGAAAACATTATTTAAAAATCCATAACATTGGACATGAAGTATCTTACGTAGAATAATATCTTGACTGATTTTTTTTTCTTTCATTCTCAGGGACACTAGTTTTGATCATTGGATCAAACTATCACAGCATGGAAAATACCAGAAGAAAATAGTTTTTGAATTACATCGTTTCGATATGGACTCTGCCAGCTAAAACAAAACAAAACTAAACTAAAACAAAGAAACAAAGAAAAATACCTGGGAGGTGTTAACTTCCATTTCAGCCTTGAGGAATCTTTAATGCAGGCCCAGTGAAAATAAGGGTCTGAGAATTCATATCTTACCCCAGTTGATGTGAAAACCGGGATATTTAGTTAATAAAAAAGGGGGCATTTTGCCAACATCTTGTGTGCATGTGAACAGTATTTGTACAAGCATGTCCCTGTTGCCATAGATATCATTAAAACTTTCATGCACACATCCACGGGGTCTATTCAACTGATGTGTGGCTGGACATCGTTTTCACACTGCTGAAAAAGTGTGAAATACAAAAACCATTCCCATTATATCCTATAAACAAAGACCTCTCCTTTCCACAGAGCAAGGCTTGTAATTAGAGATGCACTGTGACACAATGTGAACAAACATCTCTATTAAAAACTCCATAGATGGATTATGAAGTTGTGCACATAAGGGCCAGGGGAGGGACTTTATTAAGAGTATAAAGCAGCACCATATACAGTAATTGAATACTATTAAAGTGTCGTTTGTACCTGTATGTCCCAAACTACATTAGAAGTGGTAAGACCTTGAGGAAGATAAGTGTGCCAAAAGCTGATTAACACTGTACATGACTTAAGCTAAAACAATCTCTTTTTTTAATGGTTCAGTGGTTTGTTAGTGAGTATGAACCAGTTTATATATGATTACATGATTTGGTCATGATTTGGCTGGAGAGAATTCTGTTGAAATGAGAGAGTAAATCAGTGTGGACTTTAGAAGCAAATCTCCATAGCATTCTTTGTGCAATTCAACTGCAACATTATCATGTGAGTGTCAACATCAACATTTCCCTTGGAAATACAAACAGGAATTATTTGAGGTGCAAAAATGCATTGTATAATATAAAATAATGTATTAATATATTCTCTTTTTTATCTAGCATGTAGAGTCTGTAACTGTTTGCAAAAGGATACCGTTTCATTTCAAATTGAGACGAATAATGTAAAAGTTCTCTAAAAGTTCACCTCACTAAATCTCTGACTGTCCACTTCCTGGTAAGTGCCATTTCAGAATTACATGTGGGCACAAGTATTCTGTACGATCTCCAAACTCTTACAAGGTTGCCTTCTAAGAGAAGCTCTAGCTGTGGACACATATAGCAGATGAGCTAAAAATAAAATAATAAAAAAAAAAAACTACTCTGTGACTCACCCTGAATGTGTTAAAAAGCGTAAGCTGATACTGGCGTCTAGTCACGTCATGCACAGTCCACATCCTGTTTCCAATAGTGCTGTTTTGTTTGTTTTTGTTTGCTTTTAGTGGACAACAGAACCTCACCCAAAACACCACCCCAGAGGTGACAATAATACAACGGCATTCTTGTGTATATGTGTAGAGGTGAAAAAGGGGTGTGAACATGAGTCGGAACACTGGCGGCGAGCAGAGGGTCTGTACTAACGCCCAACACACGTGCTGATGGAATGAAGTAGCAGGATGAGCAAGTTAGGGTTTCATAGTCGGGTCTGGGCCTCGGGGATGTAGATCTCTATACTGTCCGCCCGCTCCGTGGCGGAGCTCTGCCGGAACGATGCCGCCCGCTTGGCAGCCATGAGCCTTCGGCGAGCCTCCTGCCTCTGACGGTCCTGCAGGTCCAGAGAGCGTTCCCGCATTAACGCCCCCCGGCCTTTCGGGGGCCTCTTTGGCATGGGAGGAGGCCACTTCCTCTCCTAAAAGAGGAAAACAGGTCATCAGTACAACTAACTTGGTTTTGGCCTTGTTTTTCAACTACGTTTTTGCTTCACCCGTGTATCGTTTACCTCATCTCTCATTATTCACCTGGACCCGTTTTTACATTTTTGGATTCTTCCTCCATGAATAAAACTATTTTACTTTTAACTGCAAGCATCTGGCTAGTTTGTCACCACCGTGTAGACGGCAGATCTGAAATAACTGAACACTGCAGTAACCAAGGGCTGCTTGTTGGACAGTATCAGCAATAGTTAGAAAACTTCACACAGTCATGCTAATGTTTATAATAATATACCCAAGGAATCAGATTGGAGATGCAATTCCTACTTTTCACCCTTATATAAATATAAAGTTGGTTTTTTAATAGTCCAGAGAGAGTCTGGTGAACTTTTAGAATGTGTTTCTAGATTAGGGGAATAGACAAGAATATCATTCATTTAGACAATGACAAGCTGACCGAACATTTCATGTAAAACATTGTTAATCATGACTTGAAAGACAGATGGTGCATTACATAATCCATATACAACACCTTGCCCTTGGCCACATTTAGCTTTGGGTTTCATAACTGATCATCCCCCCTTTTCAGTCATTTACAACCATACTCACCATCATATAAAGCGCAAATCTATGTTCTGATTTGCCCACTACAATGTTCTTTTTGGAGAGCAGTGGCTTTTTCCTTGCAACCCTGTCACACACACCATTGTTGTTCAGTGTTCTCCTGATGGTGGATTCGTGAACATTAACAGTAGCCAATGTGAGAGAGGCCTTCAGTTGCTTAGAAGTTACTCTGGGTTTCTTTGTGACCTTGCCAACTATTACACGCCTTGTTCTTGGAGTGATTTTTGTTGGTCGACCACTCCTGGGGAGGGTAACAATGGTCTTGAATTCCTCCATTTTTACACAATTTGTCTGACTGTGGATTGGTGGAGTCCAAACTCTTTAGAGATGGTTTTGTAAGATTTTCCAGCCTAATGAACAGCAACAACACTTTTTCTGAGGGTCTCAGAAATCACCTTTGCTCGTGCCATGACACACTTCCACAAACGTTTGGTAAAGAGCAGACTTTGACTAGATCCCTGTTCTTTAAATTAAACAGGATCACACCTGACAGAATCACACCTGATTGTCATTCCACTGCTTGATAACATCTGACTCTAATTTCACCTTCAAGTTAACTGCTAATCTGCTAATCCTAGAGGTTCACATACTTTTGCCACTCACACTGGATCTTTTTCCTCAATAAATAAATGACCAAGTATAATATTTTTGCGTTGTTTGTTTAACTGGGTTCTCTATCTACTTTTAGGAAAATCTGAAGATGTGTTAGGTCACATTTATGCAGAAATATATAAAATTCTAAAGCACCACTGTACACACACAACCTATTACCTGATAATAGAGTTATTTTGTAGGCCAGGTCTGAAATTTTAAAGTCCTTCAAAGTTTAAATGATACAGGTCTATATTCACACAGTAACCTCCTAAAGCCAGGACTAATCACTGCAACTTTGCACTGTGCAAATACATTTTCTGTTTAGTGGAATATTTTTCAGGATTATCAAACACATCGGCTTAGCCAAAGTACAGTGCATTAATGGTTGATGCTTTTTGACCCTTTCTGTTATAGTTCCAGGTTATTTACCACTTAATAGCAAAGATTTATTAAAAATGACTATTCAAATGCCATGTATAGGAAGATGACAAGCATGAAGGCTCGATGCAGTACAAATCTTTCATACAATGCAAATATGCTGTGAAAATATATTCAGTGATTAACAGACCACAGCAGAGCCTTTCAGATAGGGCATTACAGTGAGGCAATAGTCGGGAGACTTGCCTGCTCCTCGGGCCGCTCTACAGGCCTCCACTCATTACTCTTGATCTGCTGCAGCTCATCAAACTTGGCAGTGACGTCATCGATGGAGAGCTGCAGGAGGTCCCAGAACCCAGCCAGGTCCTGTGATGTGGGTCTGGGCATGGCACTGGGGTCCTGCATGTCACAAAAACCCAGAATTGAAATCCTAACCAACTCCTCAGTCATTAACTCTCAGATATTTTCAGCAAACACAATACAAGTTCTGTATTTATGATTTTGCACTGGAATATTAAATTGCCAAAACAAAGAAAGACTTGAACGCTACCACTAGAGGCCACTACATTCATTCACTTTGGAAATTCAGTCACCTTTTTTGTCTGAGCCATGTGAACTGTATTCACACGGGGGCAACTCTATTTAACTGCAGTACATGTAGCAATCAATATTGCAATTTTATATTAAAATTAGCCTAACTGCATTTTTCTATTAACTTAAACATATCCTAGTTAAAAGTGGAAAAAACTAAGGCTGAGAGAACACCAATGAATGTGATTCATGAAGAAATATATAGCCTTGTTAATAAATAACATTGCTGTAATACCACTGCTATAATAATATTGCTAAATTCAATAATTAAACTTCGAAATCATTGCAGATTGTGGGTCAGAACAACACATTTGTATTAAAGCCTAGTTTTGAAGCAACTGTGATTCACCACTGCAGTGCCAAGGCTGAATCATCATCAGAATGTCTTCTTAAAGTATTCTTAAATTGAATCTAGGTCTGAGGAAACCAGTTCTATATGTTAATATCCTTTACAGGAGAACATCTATATGATAATATCCTTTACAGGAAACCAGCTCTATATGTTAATATCCTTTACAGGATAACATCTATATGTTAATATCCTTTACAGGAAACCAGCTCTATATGTTAATATCCTTTACAGGAAATCAGCTCTATATGTTAATATCCTTTACAGGAGAACATCTATATGTTAATATCCTTTACAGGAAACCAGCTCTATAATTTAACATCCTTTACAGGAAACCAGCTCTATATGTTAATATCCTTTACAGAAGAACATCTATATGTCCCTTCCTCCACTTCCTTCTGACTATCTCCCTCTCCCTCCTAAATAAACAAGTAATATAACAAGCATGAGTGCATACACATGCCACACACACACACACAGTGCTATTGTAAACTGTCTCTCCTGTCTCAGCCAACTGTCTAGAATGCTGCATGTGGACAGTCCTGTTCATTTTCAGCCTTGTCCAGCAGAGGGCAGAGAGTGAGTGAGTGAGTGAGTGAGAGAGAGAGAGAGAGAGAGAGAGAGAGAGAGCATGACTCTAGCTGCCAAAATGAACAACAAAATGCTAATTTTGTTGGCTCATTTTAAATCTATACATCAATTTTAAATGATAATGTTGCTAATACTTTTTGAAAACTGATGAAAAAGGGGACTCTTAGCTCTACGTAAAATTAGATCATGCTAATCATTGGTTAGTATTGGGGGCTTGGACTCGGACATTTGTAAAGCTGCTTTGAGACAACGTCTGTTGTTAAAAGCGCTATAAAAATAAATCAACTTAAACTTAAACTTAGTATATTTGGGTGAAGTGCTGCTTTAGCACCAGCCATTTACCAGGTCTTACATTCAGAATATCACGGCTACCAAGATGTTACATACTGAAATCAACAGTACTCTACAACAATACTGAGATGTTACATACTGAAATCAACAGTACTCTACAACAGTACTGAGATGTTACATACTGAAATCAACAGTACTCTACAACAGTACTGACATGGATTCTCCTACATTGTGATTAGGTGTTTTATATTTGAGTAGAAATACATTAGATTGACTAAAAGTGACCAGAATTGACTAGAAGTGCAAAAATAATAAAAATAAAATAATTAAGTAAATTATTTGTTTTATTTTTGCACCGGCATGCAAGGGTGGACTTACCAGATTTTGCTGACACAGCCAGTAAAACTGCTGGAACTTCTGAGACATGAGAAGCTGTGCACTGCCAACAGCACTTCGGATCTTACCCAAAACTGAAAGCACAGGGATCCAAATGTCAGTGGGTATTTTCATGTGTTTTATTGCATTATGGCTTTTCCTCCCAGTTTAGACACTGAATATTCCACAATCTCTCATCTGTGGAAACTCACTGCCATTATGAACCGGAAAGATAAGAGCTTTCTCAGGTTTTCCACTGGTATCTGCTAAGTACATCATATCTGCTAAGTAGGATTTTGGTTCCAGTACAAAAAAAGTACCATCCTTCCAAAGTATTAGAACTCATATGCTTATATTCATACACATTTATATACGATTTGCTGTTATTTATTTTTTTATTTATTTTTGCTAGTTTTATGTATAATATAAAGAAATCATGTAAACTAGCCAAAATAACAACGTTGATGTCTGCGCACATCTTTCTGAAGTTCAGTTGCACAGAACCATTAAACAACTCTATTCAGAACACAAACATCTTTTGCATGCTTGTGGAGAAGGTAGTGCAACGAGATAACACAGTGTATGAAGCTATATAATGACTTCAGCAGATAAAAATAAGCCTTAAATCCAGGAAGACCATACATCACAGAAGATCCCAAACATGACTATGTGTCTCCAGTGTGTTTGTGTGCCTGTGTGTTTCAGAACCACGTGTGCTCTGCGTCATCTGGTGCCACATATCAGGAAGGAGAACAGGCTCGTGGGACTCACTCTCCTCAGACAGGTCATGCTCCTCCGCCTCCCGCTCCATCTCCTTACACCAGCCCTCCATGCGCTTGCTCTCGTTGTGGAGCAGCTGCATGTACCAGGCTCCATCTCTGCGCAGGGGCGATGCGTGGCCACCCTCGGCTGCTTCCAGTGACGGCTCTGCCAGCCAGGGTTCAGGCTGCGGGCTGGGCGGCCCGCTGGGCGGCCGGTGCTCCTCCCGGTAGCTGAAGAGGCCCTGCGTGCGCACGGTTCGCACTGCGCTGTACTGCGTGGGCGTGCTGGGCTCCGAGTGTCGCTGGAAACCGCCGAACTGCAGGCCTTTATCCTCCATCGAGGGGAAGCCCTCTAATTCCAGGTCGGCCTGCACCGCTGTCGTTACACTGTTGGAGCGCCTGAAGCGACCATGCCTGAGAGAGCAACATGAACGCAACACAGCTTTACAAATGCATCGCAGATGATGCTAAAAAATGCCACTTCTAAGGGCACACTGATGAATTACACTGTTAAGAGTCTCGTCTAAATGCACAGTAATAATGATAAATAAAATAAATGCAATAAATCAAGGAATTATGACAAAAATAAACAAATCTGTTGACAATAAGGGATCGTGGGACCAGGGGTCGTTGCGCCCCAGGCCCACCCCTCACCTCTTCACATCCTCCACCTGGACCCCCACTGAGTGGTACTGCGGCAGGCCTTTGCCCTCCATCGCCAATTCTGTGGCAGCTTCCACCTGAGGAACAGATCAACGGCGTGAATGAAAGCACGGGGAGAGGGAGAGAAGGGGCAATGTTGGACGAAGGTGAACAGCCGCCTCGACCAGTCCTGTTTATGAACAGATGCGAGAAGAGCAGGCGGCCGGCGGGTGATGGAGAGGGCAGGGAGGGGTGTGGGACGTGTGGCTGGAGATGTGCTCAGAGTCTGAGGTCCTGAGGGAACGCCTGCAGCTCTCTCTCTCTCTCTCTCTAGCTCACGGCTGCTGTGCTCCACGGCTGCATCACATTGCCTGAATCACACTAACCAGCTTCTCTCTCCGACAGCTCTCCTACTGTCTTTCTGCCAATTAGAGACCAGCTCTGCTCCAAAATGCCACAGATTCATGCAGATGTAGAGAAATACCATAAATATGATGACATTACTAATTTAATTGTATACTTATATAGCTTTGGCTAATTTGTGTGATTTTTTTGCTCTAAAAATTTATTAGTTTCTTCATTGTCAGGAAGTAACAAGTATTGTACTTGCACTGTAAATATAATTTACATATATTACATATATTACAAACTATAATTATTTTTTAATGAAATTATTATCTAATTACAGTGACAGTCAGCATGAAACACAAAACAACACTGGAAAAACACCATACCAGCTAGAGATGAACATGGAAATGGCAGTGATGAGAAGCTGGAGACTGGAAAGAGTGGGTGGAATGGATTATGATTTTGGTCATTTCTGTTGGATCTGTGCAAAAAAAAACAAAAAACAAAAATCAAAAACAGAGGAGTGATACAGGTCATGCAGGTTTTGGACACTCTTATCATTTGTATCCCATAAAATGATCTTGCACACATCGAAAAGAAAAAAAAAACATACAAATTGCTAATCTACTTCAAATTACCACTGATACTAACTGCTTTGCTAACATCCCCCCGCTAATGTCCAGTCCTTCTGTTCAATGCGAGCTCTGTTACTGCGGTGTGGGCAGTGGAGCAGCTGGCATGGTTTTGTGGGGGGGGGGGGGGGCTGGGGGTGAAGCCTGCTACCATCGTTAATCCTCGCAGCTCAGACTGAGCCCGGGTCACTCGGCCACTCCTCCCTCTCCCCTCCGATGCAGCTCCGGGATTTGCGCTGCACGACGGGTGACTCATTCCCTGGCAGGCACGCTGCAGCCGGCTCGCGCCCGAGCCAGTTCGCAAACACGCGGCCGAGCAACGGGGTTACCTGTATTCCGATGGAGGAGCGCGGGCTCTTGAGGTATTCCTCCGCTTTGGACACAAGCACGGCCTTGTCGCAGGTCTGAACCGACGTGTGGCTCCCCGCCGGAGCTAGCCGCCTTGTCTCCATGGCCAGCGTCACTGCCTTGGTGCTGTCCAGGCTCTCGGTGGACTCATAGACGGCCCGACCCAGGCTGTCGGTGGTCCAGAGGCCACCGCGGGGCAGGCGGCCCTCGTGATAGGCGTCCTGCGTAGACTCGGTGCTGCTCTGTGCTGTCACAGAAATCAGTGGCTTGGTGGTGCTTCGGGGTGGTACAGGTGGGGGCGTCTTCTTGTAGCCAGGGGTGTACGTCACCGCCGTTTCTGGGCAAAGGGAGGACACAGAACCAAAAGCCCTACAATCGTGGCACTAGAGGCATTACATGGGGGACGACAAGATCAGGACAAGAAGACTTTTTGATTAGCTCGGAGAAAGCATGACGAAGAATTTGGTAAAATGCATAAGAAGTAATGCTCTGTGGAGTCCACAGTGTGAGAAGGCACCTTCCCAACCAGCGCTACGCATTGCATTCTGTGCTGTTCTTTAACACTGCGTCTTCTCTGAAGATGATGTTTTCAGGGAAGTATAGTCTCTTTCAAGTGTAAATGTGAACATGATGGTAATCCACACAGATGGTGCCTACAGTAAAATAAGTTTTAATGAGAGACAAGCCGACTTCTGAGGAAAGCTTCAAAGAACTGGTACAATTGGAAGTTTTTAATATACACATTTGATGTGTGTTTCCTCTCAGACCTTCTCAGAAACATTTAACTATCTCTGGGTTAACTGTAGATAATTTTAAGTCTAATTTCTCCAGTGTAGCAGATCAAGTCACAAAATGAATTTGAAGAAGTATTTGGCTTTACATGTCTCTTCTTCTAACAGTTACCAATTTTTTTTAAAAGAAAAGCTCATTCAGATTGCATGGAACTAAATTTCTGAAGAAAAAGAGGAAAAAAATCACAATGAATCCCCAAAATAGCACCACACAACAGGATTTGTAACAGAACTCATAATCTGCTCACTGACAGTCCCTTACAAATACGCACATGCACACATTTTGAGTGTTCTACATATGTAACAAAAAATGCAAATAGAAATACAAACAAAAATGTATGAGAAACCTGGGGATGAGACAGAATGAAACCGAGGGCGAGAGAAAGAGTGAGCAAGGAGAGAAAGTATGATTCATAGCAAAGCTTAAAATAGAATCACAAATAAAGAAGCAACTTGTATAACAGTTTAACCCCACAGTGTTCTTCATAGAACTCGTTCACACACACACACACACACACACACACACACACACACACACACACACCACTGGATAATGCTACAGTTTATATACTCATTTACATTTTCGTGTTTAGACTAAATTGTAATACTTATGATCTGTTACAACCTGCCAGGCTACAAGTCATTCATGCTCTCTATTACAAATGGTGCTCAAGACACAAAATTCATTATGCTGTACAAACAGAGCATTCATAAGAGACCATACAAGAACAAAAGGCACAACAACTGTGGTTGACACAAAATAACACAACATCAAAGTTGAAAGCTGTCTCGACATAAGACGTTGTGTTTTTTTTTTACTTTAACACAGATTATCTAATTTGCATTATGCTTTTTGTGCTTGTGTGTTCAGTCCACCCTGACATCCAACCCTTATGTCTCCCCCTCCTTTCTTTTGTAGTGAATTTTGTTTAGACATTTTCAAAAGGACGACATTTTGCAATGTGTTGTGTAATTCAAGGAGAAGCTTACAAAGAGTAGATACTGACATGGTCGGTTGAAGTAAAAATACAAGAGAAGTTTTAATACCGCGTATGTCTGTGTCAGATCTGCGCCCGCCCATACACAGCAGGGCAAGCTTTTCAATAGATAGTTCTGCTCAGTATAAAAAGTGGGTGGACCTCCTCAGAGCAGGGGCAGGACAACATCACAACAAACTTAGAGTTTAGCATGGAAACAATATCATTAACAGATATGGTGAAAGAAACAAAACAGTGGGACTTTGGTATTAACATTTGTTATTATATGTGGGTTTATGTTTGAAGGGTCTAGAATTTTAAAATACTGGTACCAGTTAATTATTATGATTATGATTCTTCTTCTTCTTATTATTATTATTATTATTATTACTTAAATCACTTTAATGAATAAACCTCTGTACTCTAAATACAAACTTTTTTTAATCCAGTAGTAATAATGAATAAATGCCTTTTGTGGTTTAATCCAGTAGTAATAATGAATAAATGCCTTTTGTGGTTTAATCCAGTAGTAATAATGAATAAATGCCTTTTGTGGTTTAATCCAGTAGTATTAATGAATAAATGCCTTTTTGTGGTTTAATCCAGCAGTAATAATGAATACATGCCTTTTGTCCTCCTGCAAAAAGACGTATATCTGAAAAATGTTCTGAAAACTCTAAAGGAGAAACCTGATTTAAAAATGTAAATATCAGATTTAAAAATCACACATACCTAAAGATGCTAACTCAAATGGTAATGTTTTATGCTAAACAGAGATAGCTCTGTCCTGTCTACCAGCTGTTTCAAACATCCCATTAATACCGCTTTCTAAGAATCTTGCCAGAGGCTAGCATAATTTACTGGCATAAAGAAAAACCCACAGCATCAAGAAACTTAATTACTTCCCAGAATAATTTCTAAATTGCTTCCACTGTCATAGCCTTAGATGGTAATCTGACAAAATGACTTCATGAGATCACCAATGATCTCATGGCTTTAAATGTATAATCAATAAATATCCATTGTGTTTGCACATATAAGACCTCAAAGCCCAGTTATGACTAGGACCTGTGACTAAAACATATGACCTGTTACTATAACATATGACCACGCATAAGAGTGCTTGAGAGTTCAGTCAAAATCACAATTTATACAAATTGTTCTACTTAGTTTTCATACAGTTGATCGTCCAAGACATATAATTGTCAAAACTGAACTTGTTTCTGCTTATTAATAATAATAAATAACAATTAATGTGAGTGTATTATCATAATAAAGCATTAAGATAAGTGCATGGTTAGCTACTAGTGGTTTACAGTTTTGCTTAAAGTAAAACCACAGTATAATATTACTTCTGTTTGTGATTCTGATTGTCTAAGATGGCTGCCTGCATTATGTTACAGCTTTTAGATATGTGGTAAAGTTTTAATGGACAACAGAAAGTCTGTCTGTGTCCTAAACCACATTGGTGAGGTTTGCATAATAGTACTTAAGACTGCATGCAACTTCAAGAAACCATATAAAGAGTTGGGCATTTAATGTAATATTTTGAAGGGAAAATACATGCTAGACAAAGGGACATATTTTGGACTAGTTGAATATAGTGACATTTCCTTTAAAGATTTTACCCTATCTAGCAGTGAGGTATATCACTTGTATGTAAATCTGCTTGCCACACCAAAACAAAAATAACCCCAAAGCTGCAACTTTTGGTGACTCACTAAGCAAGAAAAGGTTCTGGTAAAATCGCATCCTCATCATTTTGCTATTCAACTGAGGAGAATGAGTATCAAACCTTTTTGATGTTCAGAAAACTTTAATTTTCCTAAACTAAGAAGAAATACCTAGAATATGCCAGTGGTACCAATATTTTATTTTCTTACATCCTGATTTGTTTGAACGCTGTAGCCCATCATATCTTATCTTGTATATCTTGTATTTTTCCTTTTCCAAATTTCACAGTGCATAATGGGATTTTAACCACCACACAAAGCCTACATCAGCACATTCTTGGTTAGCCCATTTGGGTAGACATACTTCAAACAGCTTTTTGGTAGTAGCTTAGTGGGCGGCCAGGGGTGCCTTCCAGACATATATTTCCAACACACTTAGCTTTAACATTCAGGTGCCTCTGAGGCCTTGGCTACCATGTAAACACTGGAGCTGGACACCCCTGCCATAGGTGTCTAATGGCATCTCTTACTGCTTCTCAACTTGGAACATAAGCCATGGCAACAGGCTTCAGTTTTTGCTTGTCCCAAGCAGACATCATGGAAATGTGGCATCCATTTCATTCATTGTCTTCCACACTTGGGATTGTGCTCACGCTCTTCAGGTGCTGACAGCAAGTGTCAAGAGTTTCTGTGCTCTCAGCGTGCAAGCGCAGAGATTAGAAAGCAAGCAACATATAGTTTGTTCTCTGCTCTTTACACATGCTCTTTATATATTTGTATGTTTTACCAGGTAAATACACTGTGATCCAGTTTATAAAGGCAGCTGCCTGAGTGAAAATATATAGTTGTAAATGGAACCAACAGATGTGCTTAGAAGACTGCACTTTAAGTTCAGGACAGTGAACTTAAACTGCATGTAAACCACTGATACTGGAACATTGGCAGAGCCAATGGCAGGAGGGATTTACCCGAGGTTGATAATAATCATGAGGTTTCTCCTGGGATTGGTGATGAGAAGGAGTGTGTCCCTGGGATTGGTGATGAGAAGGAGTGTGTCCCTGGGATTGCTAATTACAAAGAGGGTATATCTGGGGTTTATAATGACAAGGAGGGCATTCCTGGGATTTAATAAGATAATAAGACTGAGGTGGATAATAGCGGAGAGGGTTTAATCTGGGTTAATAATGACAGGTGTCATATATACAGAGTTCATAACAACATAGAAGATTTACCTGGGGCTGGGTTTAATCTGGAAAGGGTTTAATCTGGAAAGGGTTTAATCTGGGTTAATAATGACAGGTGTTGCATATACAGAGTTCATAACAACATAGAAGATTTACCTGGGGCTGCTGGTTCCTGTGTTCGTTCAGGAGCGCAGGCAGTAGGGAGACGAAACTGGATCCCTGAAAGGAACAGTTAACAGTTATTAGAGGGACTTGAGTCTATGAGACAATATAGGCAAAAGACAGCCCATCTTACCTCCCAAGGGTTCCTACTTTCCCATGGTCAATGAACCACATTTGGACATTTTCACATGGTACTAAATGGTATTTTAAATCTGACACCAGATTATATTTACAAAAATTACCAATTTACTGGATTTGCCCATTTAAATAATATTGCCACAGTCATTGTAATCACTGGTGTCAGATTGTTAATTTTTTAGATTACTAGTTAGCACATGAACAGACAGACCTAACTGTTACATACATAATGAGAATCAAATATTTAATTATATGCAGAAGTAATTAGCCTGTAGATTGAACAAGAAAGTTTAAAAAAGTAGTACTGTATGTAAAAAAATTAAACTGTATGTAAAATAAACTGAGGCATATTACTACAATAATGTCAAACTCTGTAAGGATGTAAAAGGGAAATTTCACCAGCAAATACACTTCCTAATGCAGTTCTTAAACATTTGCCATGTATTTTAATGTAATCTCTGTGGGGGGTGTTTCTGACATGCTGTTCTCGTCTTGTGTACTGAAGGAAAAAAATAAAACATTATATCACCTGGAACAAGGTTTTCTCATGTTACAGATTCCACAATAACCTCTACATGTAAACAGATAAGGTTGCACTTATTTGATCGAGCCATTGGATTTCTCTGTGGTTTTCACCTCTGATGTAATATGATTCTAAACACAAGGTGACCTGTCATTTCTAGACTTAAGAACAACAAAGTGTGTTGCATCGCGTGTATTGTGTAGTAGGTTATACAACCTTCTGTCTCCTCATACAGTCAAACTTGTTTTGTATTATTGTATATTAGTAATAGCATTCAGACCTACAGGAACTGAGCAGCAACATGTGCATTCCTTCTGACATAGAAATGCTTCTAAATGCATTCTATTGCAACACCAGCAATGGCTGGAGGAAGTAGACATTTTCTATTTTATTCTGATGTCTTTTTTCAGCAGGGGGCCTGACAGAGGATATCTATCCTATCGTTCGTCGAACAGAATTACAATCCTGCAGGATGTCATGATGACGTGTAAGTCATCTTAGGTTCAAAACAAGGAACATGTTATTTTCCTGAGGCCAGATTTGGAGCCATAAAACATATATATACAGTTTAAAGTTTAGTCAGCCTTGTGAAAACAGTATTGTTAATCTTCATGGAAACATACTTTATACATATTCAGATGACATTTACTGGTGCAATTTCCCTTTAACAACAAATATGGAGTAAGTGATACAGTGAAAGCTTTATACAGTTAATTAAACAAGCTAGTCTGCCAAATGAACACATGAATGAATCTTCAGCATAAAGTTAAATGCATGAGGGAAGGTGTCAGTCAACGTGCAAGGCACAGATATGCAGTAATGCAAGTGCATTTCTCTATAAATCGTTTCAACAAAGTTGATTTCCAAGGGACCGTCCTGAGAGTTATTCCCCTGTAAGTTAAACACACGTTAAACTCAGCCTATGGGAAACTTAGAAAAGCATCCCTTAAAAATCAACTTTGTTATTAATCCATGAAATTTCCAATGAAACATAAAATTTTTATTATTACAAACCAAAATGCCAAAAAAATCAAGCAGACAGTGCATCTGTTCAAAAAAATATTTCTTCAATACTGAATTCAAGACCCTTTCTTGATTTAAGACAGAACCAGTTCACAAAAAATATAGGGCAAGTTAGAGCCAACTTGCAGACAGAGACAAAATACCTTCTTTACCAGACTGTTTTCTACAGACAGAGTGAGAGAGAGAAAAACAGGGAGAGAGACAGAGACCCAGAGAGAAAAAGAGTGCTATATTTCAGCTTTGAGTATACTGCAGGTTTTCTCTGCCAGTGGGAAAAGCTGTAAGACAGTGGCACAGAACGGTAAGACAGTGTTCCTTTCAGGCATTCAGACATGACTACATACCCCAGTAATTCAAAAGGAGTGGTTTTTTTTTTTTTTTTTTTTTTTTAAGATTTGGGAACTACGTCAATTTACACAACATGTAAATATAAGTGACAGATCAAATGCTGTGTTTCTAATTATTACAACTGAAGTCTTTAGATCTGGCAGCTAAAGTATAATATGAAACTGATGTTTAGAATGCTCTATGTACCCTATATAGATATCTATTCACTGTCTATTCACTGTTCATAGATATCTATACAGCTTTCTATGCCTTAATCTACCCTGATCACATGACAATTTTGTATTTAAGAAGAATTTTAAAAAATACATTTAAATCATTATAATGACATTTCTTCTAGTAGGGCTTTAGCAAAGAGTTGTAAGGGTTAATGGTACTGTCTTGTGACTGTTCTGTGCCAAAAGGGGGCCTATCATTAGCTTATGAGAGCATCCAATACAGTATACTCACTGCTGTTACTGCTAGTAGTCTGGAAATTTGATCAAAGACCTCGTATTTCTATAGCTAGCTATCCAATAATCCACTTAGGTTGAGATCAACAGAGTAAATTAAAAAGTCTTTTCTCCGAGTAAAAATCTAGAAGCAATTATTTTGTGATTGTCTCAGAGAAATTGTTGACATTTAATGGAAACTGAAAACACATAAAAATCATTTTGTGCTGTCTCTTGTAAGCATGACATCATGTGAAACATAACACATAGAGAACACAGCAGTAAGAGCCACAGTGTTGAGCCACATCACCGTGCTGGCAGTACATTCGGATCACTGAGAACACCAGGCGTGGAAGTCCAGTGGAAGCGCTGGCTGACCCGTTAGGCTTTTAGGCTGGGTAGTCCTTAACAAGTGTGGGCACAACTCTCCCAAGGTGACATGTGAGATATGACTGACATGACTGACGAGTGACACGTATGAGGTTTTCAGTGCTGCTGGAAAACATGATGACGATGAGCATCATACAATGTTCAATGCAAGGGACTGGGAAGATGTAATTTACAGGAGTGCTGAAAAATTCCTCACACTGCTTTAGTGTTTTAGGGTAAGCTTTTAATAAGCAAATAAATTAAACCTATATTCCCAAAAAGCTTTTATGGGGGATTTTACACATGAACTGGACTGAATTGATTTTTGTTTTTGATCTGGCATGAGCTCCTAGTCTGAAGACAGGTGAGTACTGACATAAACTACTGCATTTTTTAACATACATGTATAACCATAAACAATAAGACTGAAATACGATCTATTAATTAACCCAGAGCTACTTGTGATTTTGCAACCAACAGTTTGACCGTTACAAATAAATCTCACATTCATATAAAAATTCATACATCTGATGCTTTTAAAATGTGTTTAATAACAATGTGTTTAGCTTTTGTCTTTTAGAGACATTTTTATTAAGACGTCTTGCAGTGATGAAGGATTAAGTTGTGTCAAGGAATTTGCAGGTTCTGTGAAAGAATCTACAGCGAGGGTATATATGACTAAAATATACCCGGAAACTCTCCAAAAGACAAAATACTTTTCAAAAGAGTAAATACTTTTGTTTTAGCATAAATGTAAAAATCTTAGCATTCTTGTGATGCTGGAAGCTGACTAATTAGTCAGTACTCAGTGTTTACAGATTCGCCCTCATCTAGAAAGGCTCTCAGACCATCATATGAATGTGGACGCACCCAACAAGCAAGACATTATACACATTAAAACCTCTAGCAAACCTCAACAAAGACCAGAATACATGCTAGTAGTTCCTTCCCTAACTAATCATATCAGAGTTTGGTAGACCGAGGTGTAATACGATGTAGCCTCATGAAGGTCAGTGCAGATCTCTGAATTAGTTGTTTCTGACCATAAAAGGATGCTGCAGGTAATAAAATAAATGTTATTAATAAAATTATAGGTAATAAAATCTTATATATATATATTTATCCATCTAGCCAATCTTTAACGTAATAATTTTATTATGTTAAAGATTGGCTAGATGGATAAATATATATATTCACAATCACATAAAGTGATAGCTTTTATCAGAAATTAGAAAAATTACTATGTATTGTGAAGCACTGTGAGCATCTTAAATGTCAACCATCATTTTTTGTATCGACTACCAGACTTGAACCACAAGAGTCAAAATGTAAACCAGACATAATGAACTATTGTTTCCATCACATTGTTTCAATCACAGGGAAATATTCCAACCCTTTTTCTGAGTTGAAAATTTCTGCAATGCAGTAGAATTAAAGTTTCCTAATGATTATTCAAACACTGGATCGCTTGCATGTTCAGTTCCAAAAATATTTTATCTCAAACTCCAGTGGTCCTACCATGATTGCAAGTATAATGCAATCATTCTGAATGGCTACTGAAGCCATATTGTTGAATGGTGAGCATTAGGCTCTTGTCCACAGTTGTAGTTTTCTTTAAGCGAATTATTCAGAAACTAACTTGTTAGTTAAAACAGAATACCTACTAGAATGTGAATCTAAAGAACATGGGTCCTATTTTTGCCAGGATGTTAAAGAGTTTTAAAATCACATTCAACAAGCAAACATGTCCCCTGATATTACTATCACATATTAAGACCTGATTTTGTGTTACTGGGGAATAATTTACAGGAGAATAACTTCAGTCTCCAAGACAACTGAAGGAAAAATGTGAAGTGGAACTACAGAAAAGATCATCATAACACTGTTACTGAACTTTTTTTTTTCTCCTGCAAAAGTAGTTCAATACCAGTGAAATAACTGCCAGTATAGTCAGTAATGAGCTGTTGTGTGACTCTGGATTTTCTGATGTTGTTTTTCTAGACTCTTCTCTAGGCTTGCCTATTTAAAGCATTTACTTGGTAGTCCTGATTTTACTGTCTTATTTTTCAAGTGACTTTAAACAAAGGATTAGGATTTCTACATTATTAAATTCTAATTAACATCACTTAAACAGTGAGATAACAGCATTCAAGGGACCATTATAAGATTATGTTCTTGTTGATTAAAACAGGCAAGCATCCCCCTTATATGAAATAAATTCAATCTGTCATTTGAAAAATGAAACAGTATAACTTTCATCTGATTATGTGACACAACTCACACAAGCCCAATATTAAATTGTGTAAAATTCACCCATCACATTGCATTTCTCATTAAAATCCTAATTAAATGAATACTATGTCTAGATCATGATTGTGAAAACTGGCTCTAATCTTTGTGCGATTTGTCACAAAAGTCCAGCTACACTCTGGAGACTCCTCTGAGGGGAACGAGTCTGTGCTCCCAGGTCCTAAAATGACTGCAGATTACTAGTGTTTGCATGTTCATGTATGAAGGAAGGAAGAATGGACAGGTGGATGGACACATGAATGGATTAATGCATTGTCAGTTGGGTGAGAGGAGGTAGGGACCTACAGTCTCTCCACATCATGGAGTCTAGCCCACCACAGCCTGGTCGGCTCTGATGGGGCTGAGGGTTCTCTACTGTCCACACCCAGGCAGAAGTGTGTCAGTCACAACTCACACACTGCTCCTGGGATGGTGGTAACATGAAATTATAGGAATTCTGTTGTTGTTGTTGTTGTTGTTGTTTTTTGACCAACATACATATATACATACAGTGGTGATGCCCCCATGAATGCAGAGTGAATTAACGTTTCCTGGAAATATCGGTGACAAATCAGCGCATACATCATCCTCCAATGAATACACACTTTTTACTCAAATGATTTTACTTTTAGAGATTGTTCGATTTTCTCAGACAAATGAAAAGTAAACAAAGAAAGGTTGTGGTCTTTATATTTACTTTTCAGTCAAATCCAACACAAAATAAGTTTGAAGTTAAATATTGCTCTGAATAATGCTAATAAAATGCCTGATTAAGAGTAAATCTATTATTATCATACAGCTAATATATTTTCTTTATACTGTTTTACTGCATAATGGGGATAGATTACAGGTTGAAAGACATTCTATCATGGACATTTTTAAAATATGTACATCCTTTTTTAAACCACTTGGTCTAAAAAGGCAATCAACTTTAAATATATTTCAAAAGTATACTATAAAACCAAATTAAAAGTATACTATAAAACCAAATTAAAATCTTATTTTCATTTCCACTAAAACTCCTTATTTCATTTACTATGATTCCATCAAATGACTCCATCAAATCTTGAACTGAGTGAAATTTTCTTTAAATTACCTTCAATAATGTGGCCATGTGGTGTAAATTAAGAAAATTCTTTATGTCTTCTTGAGAAAGATCTAACCCTAACCCTAATGAGCTCATTTAAAATATAGAACTTGTTTAAAACACAGTTTCTTGAATAATAGTTTCAATACAGTGGTTTAACTATGTGTGGGTTTGGGTATAAACACACTGGGCCTACAGCAACTGGGCCCCAAACAATTCCATTTCCTTCTTCCATTGGGCTTCACCCTACGCATCTTCACAAATGCATTTCCTTAAACTTTAGCAATATCTCCCTCATCAGTCAGATTATACACCCTGACATTTATGTCTCTCTTATTCATAATGTGTTTCTTCTCAAATATGTAGGTTCATTTATTTTTGTATGTGTGTGTGTGTGTGTGTGTGTGTATGTATATTTCTTTTATCACTTGCTTTTTTCTTCTTTAATGTCTTTATCTTCCTTGTAAAGTGTCCTT
>JAOYMR010000017.1:18126366-18140369 GCA_025802075.1 Tenebrosternarchus preto | reverse complement strand
TTATCTTCCTTGTAAAGTGTCCTTGTGTGTCCTGAAAGGCGCTTATAAATTAAATTCTATTATTATATTATTATTATTATTCATGCATGGTAGACAAATAGTTTCAAACATGACGCCCTCGTTATTTATAACCCTAAAATACTAAAACTTGAAAGCTATTTCATTAAACTATATTATGTATATTATGTAAACTATATTATGCACATTGCATAGTAATGTTTTAGAGTAAAGTTCTTATTTGACTAGTAGTGTTAGTGAACTATGACATTTGTTTACTGTGATCCAAATAGCTAGTCTAGAACAAATATTCATATTAATGTTACGGAAATATTTGACTTTTTACATATTCTGTTTTGTGCTAGTGATAGTTGCTAAGCACATTTTGCTAAGTAAATTCAAGCAAAAGAAATCCAAAAACAGCTAAAAAAAAAATTCAAGCAGTTGACTGACTTAAATATATATACAGGTGCTCACTTCAAAAGACAGGAGATACTTAATGGTTTGGCTGTCCTGACCACTGAAAATGCAAGAAACAGGAATTTGGACTTCAAGTCTATTTTATGATTTTGCTGAATGCAAGGCACATTGCAAGAACTTCACCTGGATGAGAATCCACACTTAACTGTTTCTGTAAAATTACACTGCGGAAGGGATGGGCTTGCATGCCTTAAGAACATTGGCTTAACTGAGACATAGAAATAGCAAGTAAAAGACAATGTTGTACTCGTTATATGTACTTTCAATACTGATTTCATCATAGGTTTGTGAAATATACATCGATAACAACACAATGAGGGAATGTTCTGAGTATATGGAATGTACTATCACAGCAAAATCAAAAGACATTTGTGGTTAAAAGAAAAAAAAAAACCTGAGTAAAAACTGAAAACTGTCATGGATCAAACTTCTAAAAGTCTTTGGTTATGGTTAGGGTTAGGTTAACTCTCCTAGCTTTGGTTAGGGTTAGGTTAACCCTAACATTGGTTACTTAGCTGATCAGACTGGGCTTGCAGTTAAAACAAATTGTGAGTTATTTACAAATAAACAGTGTTTTGATTGATATAAATAAAGCTTAGAAATATGTTTACTATAGTATGTGAATGAAACTTCTCAAAACTTCAATGAAGAATTTTACTTTGCCAGCTACTCTGGCTAATCTGACTAGTTCAAATAAGGATTGAATCACCTGTTTAATGCAGTTTAATGATATCAATAAAAACTACTGAGGTGATGGCAAAACAGGTAAAAATGTGACAGAGAAAAGTGATTTCACTAAAGAATGAACTGTACTTCACAGTGAAGGGGCAAACTGTTTGCTTACCACACATACAAATACAAGAACTGGGCAGCAGATATAAATCAATGTTTTGTTGAATTCATTCTGAACAACACTGCTCCTTCCCAGAACTCTGGCTAGCACTCCTAGCTAAATGGCTTAAAAAGTGCTTTTCAAGCAATGAAACAGCATCTGAAATGATAGCTTTAGACTTAAATCATTGTTTGGAATCTTAACAGTAAATATTTAAATCTGGACCACGACATGAAAAAGATGCTTTCAAAAATGAAAAAAATTATGTTTACAGTGCAGTTAGAGTAAATAATTAAAGAAGAAAAACAATACCCTGTTAGACCTACCGTAGAGTCTACCCCCAGCTAACTTACAGGTGCCTAAAATAGGGACGGGAAAAAGAACGTGATAACAATAGAACAAAAATAAATAAATAAATAAAAACAACAGTGAGAGAAAGAAAGCCTGAACAATGCCCCTGAACCACGTGTTATGTACGATGTGTTCTTTTTCTGCCATGTTGACATTTCATGAAACATGAAACTATGCCTAACAATTAAAAACTGAACATTTTCTACATGACACAAAAAATGAAATGAAAAAATATTCATTTAAAACCAACCTGCAGTTCTTTTAGATGTAGTAGTGTAAACTGTAGCAGTATAGCTATGATCCCCAGTGAAGTGTTGATGTCAAATGATTGAAAATCCATCACAATCCATAACATTTTCTCTTGGAATTTCATTTTTATACTGATTTATCATTAAATACATAAATTAAATGTTCTTAATGAATCAGTTATCAACTGGAATATGTCAACATAGATAAATATGAATACCACATTGTTGGAAAACAAACATAAAATCATAGTAAACCATCATAAATTGAGCAGTATGTTTGGTGTATATGTCATTGCAAATCACAGTTTTGAATATTTCAAGTTATGAAATTACATAAAACAATATCAACATAAATGCAAACAACCTATCTAATAAACAGCCACCTACAGTGTTTAAGTTCCAAGCAACTCTCACACTTCACATGAAGCATAGCAATGTTTGCTGAATAAGTATCTGAATCAAGTAACACTTTTACTCTGTGCCAGTATAAAAACTGACTACCTTCCAAAAAGTAAGAGTGGTTCCTCAAGGAACCTTAAGAGTTTTATCTTGACATAAGACTAAGATCATTTCAAAGAGGTGCACATGGGGCTTCATAAAAATGACATTACTAACAAACCATCTTATTAAGCATCATCCTGGTGTGTGATGTGGCACTGTCACAGTTAAGGGTGGACCTGACTTTGGTAAGAGGAAATGAAATTATCAGAATGAATTAGCCTTTTTGGTGACAAAATTATAAAATGTTTACTGTAAAATAACATAGATCATGATAATTTTCTATTATGATATTCCTTTAAAGTTCTAATGCAGAACTAATGCCTCATTAACTATACCTGTGGGTTGTTTACAACCATTTCTCACAGTAAAGATTTGGCTTGACTTATTGTGGTTTTTGATTAGTCAACTAATTGTTTTAAGTGCAGATGAATTGAATGAATTTAATATTAATGAATTCTTATCACAACCAGGGCAATCTTTTTCAAAGGAGCAAAAGTAACATTTTTACTATTGCCTATGTGAAACCACTCTTTCTTTAAATTACAGTGTAGGCATTCATTAATATTACTATTTAGTTGAAAATGCTGATGCTGGCCATTGTAGTTTCCATGCTGAATATCTATGAGCACAGTATTAAGATGATATCAGCCGATGTTTTTACACTGAATAGAAATATGACATATAGTTCTGTAAACCTTTTGTTAAAACCTATTATTAAACAAAGAATAGTTCACAATTCACAAATAAATTTAAAAGAAACATCTAAGAACAATTGCCCCAGATTCAAGCAAAATGTTCTTTTGCTATAAACTTGATTAGAAGAACCAGATCAACAGAAAACGTCCACAGTTGTGACAGTTGTGCCAGTTGTGACAGTTGGACACTTATCTTGGTTTTAGCATTTTAGACCAACACCATAAAATGATCACAACATTAAAAACAAACTCATACTGCATCCTTCACTAGCCAAACTCTAATTAGTTCACTCTGAAGGCCAAAATTATTTAATTCTCACTTTTGACTGCATGAAAAATACTGTTTGATCTGTTGTTTCATAGTAAAATGTCAACAACTATATTTTACATACAACATCAAGTAACTTGTGTTTCCAGTTAGATCTTAACAGTCAACCAAATTTGAAATGTGCCATCATAAAATTACCTATTTCAGTGGGAAGCAAAATGCATAATGTTGAACTTAATAACACACACCTCTGTGCAAAATAAGTCTAACTTTGCAAGAAGGAATCATCCAATCAACCAGAGATACAAAAAATATATTGTTTCAAGATGCTTCTTTTGTTTCTTGAAAAAACCTAGAATAGAGTATAGCACACAGTGTATTGTAGATGTTGCACAAGTGTTTTGAATCATTTAAATACCAGTCAGTGATAATTTAGAAAATAAAAAAAACAAATGCTGAAAGTAGAAAGAATATTTTTGTAATGATTTAAATAAGTTACAAATTTCAACATTATAACATTATTTCAATATTTTACAATTCTAAAAATAATAATAATAAGTAAGAAAAAAACAGACAAAGACATGATAAGCACTAATTTCATAAATAGAAATCAGTTTGTGATTGCATAAACAAACTAATTAAAGATGAAAAAACAAAGTATCACAACACAGCATAGTTAGATTAGACAGGATGTAACCTCAGGATCTGTCATAGTCAGCGCCCTATAAGTAACAAGCTTTTAAATATATATAAATAACAGTTTTTAAATATGTATAAATAACATATTTTAAATATATATAAATAACAAGCTTTTGAAGTCTGTCTAGAGAATCACTAGTGAAGTGGCAACACAATCAGACTTTAGGAAATAAGACATTATTATTAGGGAATAATAGGATAAATGACAGACCACAACCTCATTTACTCTGTGACTGTGCAGGATCAGCTGGTAGAAACCTGTCAGGCTTGAGAGTATGACTGTGTTAGTGGGGCTCTGGTAAGATTAAACAGTCACCAGCATACTGGGTGAAACAGCCATGACTTTTACAGGGAGTTTCTGGAAAAAAAATGTTATATACCCTGTCAGACAATAATACATATTAAATAACTTAAATAGAATGTAAAAACACATTCATTCCTTCATTTCATCTTCTAAACTGCATAAAATCCAGTTGATGGTCATGGGAGACCAGAGCCCATCCCAACAACACAGAACACAAGGCAAGTCAATTGAAGTGCAAGTAAAAATACACACAGAACTAAAAGTCAATATTTAGACTTTGCCCCCAAAATAACAAATATATTAAAAACATAAATACATTAAATATCCTCCCACTCAGTGACAGGTTAATGTGGGAAACTGTTCATGGTACATAGTTTTGACACAAAGTTATGACAGTTTTGGCATTATATTATGTCTAAATACATTTTAGATCGTTCTGGACATTAAGGAGAAATAATAATTAAAATTTACTTTAGATTGTAGCATGTAATGGTCAACTGCAATAAAAAATATTATTCTGATCATAATCAAACACTCTTTTACAAGATAACAATGATTGAATTACTGATTTCTTTACTGTATTACCCATAACCAAAAATATACATTGTGAAATTATGATTGGTTAATTATGCAGTAATCTGATGGAATGAGCTACATCTTAGAAAATGAATACTGTCAACCCTCCTCATAGCTGTCAATACCAAACCTCCCCAGTAGGACCATACCACATGTTTTGTACTGCCACTCATAAGGTACATAAATTAATGCAGATATGTACTTGTGTTCCACTAAAGTCACAGCTGTACATGGTCATTTAAAAGGATTTTTAACACAGAAGAGGTATCATTAAATAGAGCTCTTACTCGGGTAAACTGTTAATGACAGTAACCACATAGAAAATCATGGCATCTTGCTATTACTAAATTAGGGACAATTTGTACAAACACATTATTTGTGATAACCCATTTTATATCTTACAAGTCAATCTGAATAATAATCTGAATAAATTCTGATTACACATTTACAACCAATATTGAACCTAGAACACAGCAGTTACTCATAAAGAACACAATGAGCATTAATGAACCAATCTCATGCTTTTGGAGTTAAAGTAAAATTTCACTATATTTAATAATTAATTAAATAAGAAACAAGAAAAACTTTAAATCTAGATCTTTAAAAATCTGCAAAAAAAAGTCTTACATAAAAATAACTGTAAATACACTCATAACTGACATAATGCTTTAGAATGTCTTTTTATCTTGAAGGTTTTATACTGACAATATTTATATTGAAGTCTCCTAATTAGAAATACCAACACAATAAAAGTCCTCTAGTTTCAGAGAAGGCTTGTGTGAGGAAACCACATCACCAGCTATATTAAAAACTCTCACTGATACAGTGCTCTGGTGCAAATCACAAGTACTTCTGTGCAAGTGGTCTAGTTAGTTGGAGCAAGAATTATTGTTACACGGTTATGGGAACATTACTGGATAATTCTCGTTACTGCAGTTAGCCCTTTAGTCCAAACATGGAAGTGGTGACAGTCTTTTACATGTCTACAAATGCACTGATGGTGTCCAAGTTAGGATGTCGCACTTTTCATGACAGATCCTATATGTAAGAAACAATTTTCAATCAGCATCTAATATTAATTATGGTTTTCTATTATTGATCATGATTATGTATTGGCAACTAAGATATATAGTTTAAATGGTTTTGAAATGCCTTTCATATGTTGCAGTGGACACTGGAATATAGCTAGCTTGTAAATGAATGCTGAGCTCCAGACTCATCTCAACAGAGATACAGACACACTCCAAAGGACAAACAACAACTACAAAAAAAAAATAAATCAAGTGTATCATTTTTTCTATCTAAAACAGATTATCATTATTTCAGTCAAAAACAAAAGTAATGAGGTTTCTTACATCATTTCAAAGAAATGTTTCACAAATGCAAAGATTAAAAAAGACAGGGCAAAAAACCCCAGAAACATACTGCAGTAGATAACCAATTACTGCTTTGAGATACAGTGAAAAAGTGTAAATCATGTTCTAACATATCATAGATCACTGCCACTTCACAGGCATTAGCTGACAGCATCAAACACTGACTAACACAGAAGTGGCAAGACTGGAAACCAACATGAAAGCTATGAAAAAAAACACCCATTCTTCAAGGATAAGCTGCTAGAGCTTTTGTTAGACTTCACAGGGATATGCATTTAATGACAATGAAGGCTCTTAAACAGGCGTTAAGTTGGAGTTCCTACAGACTCAGAACGGCGACCTTGTTTTGCGTCCACCGCAAGACAACAAAAGGTCTTACAGGACCTACAGGACCTACTTTACAGGACCTACTCAATGCAGATGCATTCACTAAATGTTTAATGCTGCAGAGATAAAGCCCCACAGCTGAAAACCAAACGTGCTTCATGATCAGTACCAGGGCATGAATGAGTGAAACTGTACCTCATATAAATCACAGTGGTTGTTTACGGCAGTCCTCTATGCTGTGTTTATCACTGAAGCACTTTGTTCGCCCGGTAGTTTGCCAAGTAGCCTGAAAGTATAAGTGGTGGCAAGACTCTAGACTTCTACATATACAGTGAAGGTGTCCATTTTCCTCCCAGATTAGTGTTGACACTGGTGGTACTGGCATGTGATAGGGTGGAGCACAAAGCACCCTGGGAGCTGGCTACTTAATTTTTGGAGGGGTAATGTAATTTGGACTGTTAAAAAAACGAAAGTCGCAGCAAGTAATTACCAATACCAAATCAAATGTAGCCCAAAGATGAAAATGATTTAATCCCTTATTTTATAGTTTACTCTATGAACATATGAACATATATTAATAGTAATAAGTAATAGCAATAATGCAAATGTGAAAACATGCCTGCAGTGGCCCTGTCTGCCCTGCTGCATGGTGCTATAAAATGTTTACTTTATAATCACGTGCAAAAAAAGTATAAAACACCCTTGTTAAAGTATTTTTATTAAGTCACAGGGAAAAAATATATAATTTCTGTGTGTTTAGAAAATTAAATATGAGCACCAATAATTCCAACATTTGCAACTCAGCTTGCTGGCACAGAGAAATATCTATGGAGATGTCACTAAAAAACATAAATGTCACTAAAAACTCACTAAAAACATTCTCAAAAAGCAACACCCATCTTTTATTTACACAGCATTTATATGAAAATGTATAAATAAAACATACAAGAATGGCTATGACACACACGCACACATATGTATATTATATTACACAGGATAAGATGTAAAATATCCTATGCAGATCCATCTATAGAAAAAGCTGGGCGAGAGAGAGAGAGAGAGAGAGGAAGAGAGACATAATATCTATAGGTAAATGACCTATAAAGAGCTTTACTTAAAAAACAACCACACCTGTGCAGGGAAAGACCAGCATCGTTTTACATAAGCTGTTCAGTCAGTTCCCACTGTTTAAAGTTCAGGTGTTATTTTAAGCATGATCCAACTGATACTGTAATGAAAAGGAGAAAAAGTAACCTACCCCCAGAAAACGTAACCACAACTTTTGTGCCTTTATTCAGGTAAGAGTAGCCAACTCTTCCAAAATGAAGTAAATAAGCTTTTTTTTCTTAATATAGAAATAGTGACAATAACCTAAGGGTATACTGATTATCCCTATTGTTTTCACTATAGTTAACGTTGTGTTTTCACCAGAAGTGATTAACGGCAAGCCCAAAGTCAACATATAGCAGTACACAGGTGAGGTGATGGTCAAGTTATATTGAATGCAAATGTTTGATGATGCAGTCAAGTGGTAACCGAATCCAGGGCCGAAAAGCAGTGTTTATGTTTAACCAGAAAGTAAACAGACACAAACAAACAAGATAAATTTGGTTATTTTAGAGATAAAACTTGCATTTCTCTCTCAGTGCTGTAGCCAGTACCCATTACTGTATGTCTCTTTACTATTACATGACAGTACCACCAAGCCCCAGGCTTTAAAAGTTTCTCAACTGCCACACTAGAGTATCACAATGTGCTCGGAGAAACATGTTGGCTATCTGACTCATACCTTTGATGCTCAAGCAGATGTTCACACCAGAGTAACCTTTGTGAACAGGTAAAGAGGGCCCCTCCCATCCAGCGAGAATATGAGAACCTCTGTTTACAGGTCGTGTCATTTCCAACTTTTCTGCTTAATGCAGAAAGTCCCTGCTTATCATTCCCACTGCTGTAGGCATAGCACCACTGAACCTGATTAACAGTGCAGAGGGCACAAAGTACAAAGATAGATAGATTAGATAGATTAGACAGATTATATAGATAGATAGATAGATAGATAGATAGATAGATAGATAGATAGATAGATAGATAGATAGATAACTTTGTTGATCCCAATGGGAAATTCAAACTGATTGGATATGTTCTGATATTCTAATATTCCTGTGCAAATCCCAGGTATTTTAAGTTTTAGTTTGAGTCATTTTTTATGGTTGAGCTCATTGTGGAAGGCACTAATATTTAGGCTGCAAAAGCTCTTTGTTGTATGTGGTTTGTGCATAAGTATCATATTTTATCTGCAGTATTAGATAACATATGATAATGCTAACATGAGCTGTAATGAGTCAGGTACTGTTTTTTTCCAGCTCTGTATATTGACCTGCATAATGCGGCCTCTTTCTTTCCAGAGTGTCTTGACAGAAAGCTCTGACAAAGTATCTTATGTATCATATTTGAAATGCAGCAATTTGTATACAGGTCTGTATATATTGTATATATTGGAATGTTCCAATCAAATCCTTTAAAAACTACCTGCCAATATGTTGTTAAAAACCTCTGAATACTTTCATATTATATATTTTATAAACTATGTATTTTATATATTATATATTTTATAGGATTTATAGACTAAAATATGGATATATGCCACAATTTTATGGTGTAATATATTGAGTAGTAGGTTAACGAACATTGTACCAAAGCAAAACTGATTTCAAGGTTTTTCTAATCTAGATATTTAACATGTAAGCATACATCAGAATCACTTTGGAAGCTGATACATCTGGTTCTGCTAATATGTGATTCAGGCCTAATATACCAGCACACATGCACAACCAGACAAACGAGATATAAGAAAAGAAAAGAACTAAAGAAATTCAAGACCCTACCATTCATAAAGAACATTTTGAAGTGTTCATTTTGTAGCTGGCCACATAATCTCTATCACACTTCTAACATACTTCAACAAATTCTTCAGAAATAATGAGTAACTTTGACTGAGATTATATATATTTGCAGGTGTTTCCTAAAGCAGATTAATCTTTTTTTTTGTCTAACCTGCACATTAAAAAAAGTGATGCTTCAAGACTCAACAGAACAGTAAAGTAGGTACTTTACTGTAAAGTGAAGTACAGCACCATTCTCTTAAAGTATGTCTGCAATGATATCTATCTATCCATCCATCCATCCATCCATCTATCTATCTAAAATATCGATCTAAACTACACTGCAGTAAGCATTGTTACATGCATGCACCAGACAACTACTTTTGTAACAGATTAGTCAAGGAGTAACTGTTTATTTATTTTTGACTAACTAGGCAAATGACAAATCCGTTAAAAAATGCTAAAGGCTAAAATGCTCCCTGATTAGTACTTCGGCTCAAAAATGCTACCTTAAAATATGACCTAAAATGATCTAAGGTTAGTTCTATGCATGGTGTGCTCGAAAGGTGTCTGTTATCACACCAGGACTGAAACTTCAAAGACGGCAGGTATTTTAGCGGCAGGTTACACTGTGACATGCACAGATTAACTTGCAAGTGACCAGCTAATTAACTGTAGATAAGTGGCAGTACATCAGTAAGGTAAAATATGGACTACTTAACTGGTATCAATTTCCCACTGAACTGAAGATGGCGTGGAACATGGCTACTTTTATTTTAATTATTCATGCATCATCAGTGTTTCTATCACTGTTTATTTAAACCGAATTGCACTGCACGGTACCTTTTTGTGTGAACTCTACATTTTTTAAACCATTCAAAGTTCTGCCTGTGCAATAACATTTTTTTTTTAGTTTTGTTTAGTTTTTAATGTGAGTAACAAGAAGGAACAAACAAACAGGTATTGAATGTAACTGAATGACATTTTGCACAATAAAGTGTGTGTATGTGTGTTTGGGGAGGGGTGTTGTAAGTTCATGACGTGTCTACTATAAAATTCAAAATCATAATCATTATTTCATAGTAGACAGTCATTGTGTCCACCAAGCAAAATGTTTTTCCATCCTCAAACAAAGGTGCACAAGACAAAAAGAAATCATGTGTCAGACTTTTCAGACTGACCCCCTTAATACACCAGAAAGAATTGTACTTTAAACATTAATATTTAAGAACGTTAAAGGGAAACAGATTTTGTAAAATTTGTTCAGCAATCAATGGCTCAGATGTAAACAAAGTAATGTGGAGTGTGATGGGGTGGAATGAATCTTTCTAGAGGAATGTAGTTACCTAGTCAGAATTGTTTATTCTCGTAGTATTAGGAACTTGATGTGCAAAGCATTTTTAATGGCTATAAAAGCTACAACCCATTAAGTTATTATGCAAATTGTTACAAATACATTGCATTATGCTTGAACCACTGTTTTTCAATAGTTTTGCTATACAGTTTTGGTCTAAATGTACCTTTGCTATAAACTATCCCTCATGGATTATTTTGTTTCCTCTCAAATCTGCATGCTTTTGTTGTTGCTACATCCTTTCAACACTGCTAACGCCAGCAGCAGCTGTTGTTTACACTTTATTTTTTACAGTTTTCTTATCTATTTTGGAAGATGGCAAAGCATGTGGAGTTTGTGGATTTGGGTATTTACAAAATAATTAACCACAACTTCAGGATTTCTGGTACTTGTAACGATAGCAAAACAAAGTACTGTATTCTGTTTTCTCCATTTATTTTACAACCTGGTACAGTGCAATACAGCACTATTCTGAACAATTAACTAGCAACGTTGCTCGAGCTGTGATCTGTACCAGCTGCTATGATGAATACTCACATGTGAGTTTTGTTGACAGCGTACAACACAATCCTGCGTACCCTAACTATTGAAAACACATACAGAGAATGCAGAGAAGTACATGCATGGTGCTGTAAGACAAAACACTTATTAAACTATACTTTAATAAAAACAAAACAAAAAACATTTTCACTATTTTATCATATAAAAATGTAAATTCATTGTATTTGTAAATGGCTGTATTTGTATTGTAGACATCACAGTGTTTGGTTCGTAGTACTATTTTGAAGAATTCAGGCACCTGAAAACATTCTTGTTGACTTTGTTTACATTTAAACTATTGAGCAATGAAGTAATTTTGTAAGAACTGAGTAGTTTTCCTTTAATACTAGAACAAGAAAATATATCAAATTATGTTTTTTTAAGGAAAAGGACTGCACATAGTCATCTCAAAGTTCCAAAGTTATGCTTCATTTATTTAATGATTTCCAAAATAAAAATATTAGGTATTCAGGTTGGAAAAAACAAAAGCAAAAATGTTAGCGACCAAACTGAAACCAGCAATAACTACAAGAACAATAACCACAAAAAACAATTGTGTTCCAATCAGCTGTTGATATAAATGTAGTAAATAATCAATTCATTATACTTCTAGCCTGATTTGCAAGTGTAATAGTCATTTGTCATCACGACCATGAGTTTTTTCCCTTGCATATATGTATGGAGTTTATGTCCACGTAGCCACTGTAGGAAGATTTTATGAATGGAAACTGTCCAAGGCAGCCAGTGTCATATTAATGTTTAAAAAAATAGTTTAGAAATTAAATATAATAACCATGAAAAAAAGAGTATTCTGATTAAATTCTGATCTTCAGATTGAATACCATGCCACATATTTGTTCATGTATCGTATCTGACTGCATCCTGCACAGATGGACAAATGGAAAAGGTTTAGCGCTACGGATCTTAATTCTACTGGGGTAAAACAGGACTTGCAGTCAAAAAGGAAATGGGCAACTATAGTCTGTAGGTGTTCACTACTAGTTAATTCTTTTCCAGAACATCATTGGGAGAAAAGGGATAAATATCTATAGGCTATATAATGCCATTTGCCAGGCATATACCGCCTGCTTTAACAAGATATTTTTAATGGGTAAACACAGATTCTAGTTGGGCTACAGTAGGTCCCGGTAGGTCTAATTTTTTTCTTTTTTCTATATGAAGTCTGCTTGCAGCGATGCCATTTAACTGCATTACGCTTTGCTACATCACTGGTCCATTTTCAAGCTAGATTCCTACATCACTGGTCCATTTTCAAGCTAGATTCCTAAAGTGCTGCTGCAGTTAACAGCTAGAAAGTACAGAGTGGTGCACTACAAAACATGCATCCTTGTGACACATATACCCCAAGTGTCCATGTGTTAGCAAACCAAGTGACCTGAGTCACCGAAGTCACTTTTGGTGAAAACACAGAGTAACCATTACTTTGGCATGATGGTTAAGATTTTCCCTTTACAAAATAAAATATGTTTTAGAGTCTTTGCTTTGGACAGACTACATAAAACAGAAAAGCCAAAAATATATAATATCATGTTAAGGAATGTATCTCTTAGTGATTATATCATTCTGTTAACTATTTACTTTGTTCTATAAATAAGTTTTCTTTTTCTGAATTAAATAATAGAAATATTTAGAATTTCTTCACAGTATAACTCCAGTATAAGTATGGGGTTGTGCACATCGCCCCTGCCAGTACAGCACAAGGTGATCTGAGAAGTTCAGAGCAAACTATGTAAACCTCTTAGGGGGCAGGAAAGGAAGTTCTAAAGGAATTTTATATGCATTTTAATATTTCATTACTTGAAATAAATCATATTTTTCCTCATTACGTACAAACTTAAAGTGAAAACACTAGTCATTTTTAATCTTAATTCCAATTAAAGCTAATTTTCAAATGCCTTGTACAGTCTGGCAAAACACATCAGAACATTTGGTCCCACATCATTTGAATGGCCCTATATAGAAGACTGTCAGATGTTCAGAGTATAAACTATCTAGCACAAACAGTGTTAGGGTTTGCAATTGTAATTTGAACATTAAACATCTGCACAAATCTATATAAGACTATCCAAATGAAGCATTAACATTTTAATCATCATGCTTTTCCATCAAATAATCAATCAAGTCAATAAGTCGCCCTGAAAAATATTTTTCTTCTTTACATGGAAAGGCTTTGTGTGAAGGAAGCATATACCTTAAACCTTATTATATATGTGCTAAGTGTCTCTATCTTTAAGCAACTGCGCGTCATTTTCCACACAACCATTGAGATGTGAGAGCATCCACAGTATCTCACCCACCACAGTGGCAAAGTGCTCTAGTGTACCACACATCCTTATTCCACTCAGATCCTCGTTATATAATTTAGGATGTCTGACGTGATCAAATGTTAAAAATGTAAAACTTACAAACTTACTGCACCCAAATGCCAGGCAGTTACAGCACACTGCAACCAGCAAAGTAAATGAACTTATTTCTACCACTTTGATTCTGCCTTGATATACTAGGCATCACTATGTAAACTCTCATAATGGATTAAATCAGCAGAATGCTGG
>JAOYMR010000017.1:18085578-18114129 GCA_025802075.1 Tenebrosternarchus preto | reverse complement strand
TGGCCTCTGGCAGCCAATCTATAGTCAGATTTCAAATCTATTTTGGTAATCATTTTGGATCAGTCCCCAGAGATTACTCAGAGAGAGCAGGTCCGCTAAATGTTCAAGGGATTCTGCTGTTGTATTATGTTTTTGTGCAGAAACATAAAGGAAAGCAACGAGCTGATGGGTAAGATCAGACTCATAGGACAAACTGTCTGACACTAATATTTTCACACTGATCAGACAATACACTACCACACTGCATTCCATGCGCAGACCCGACAATGCCTGAAGGCAACTTCAGCAAAACCCAGAAGGTGATTCTGCATCATGAGCTCCTGATCACTTATGTGAAATGTAGTCCAGTAAACAAGCTGGACTACAAGCTGGCAAACACACATCTGTGACGTCCCACCGCAAACACGACAAAAGCGTCTGTTGGTGTAATTCGTGTTTGTGAGCTGATACAGGTAAAAGCACTGGGGCTGCACAGCTGTTTACCAAATAATGTCCAGGAACACAATATTGTTCCCTGCCTTTTCTCAAACACATATGTAAACAGTGGCAGAATTATAATAATATATAAACAATATATATACATAAATTAAATATAAATAAATAATCTCCCATGCCTGTGTGAGTCTGAATTTACTTTGATAATCTGAATTTACTTTGATAATCTGAACGTAACAGTGCACTTAGCAAACAAAAGAAACCGAACGTAACAGTGCCCTTAACAAAACAAACCGAAAAACAGAAGTGCACTTAAACAATAGAAAGGTAACCTAACAGCAATGACCGACAATCCCTTAAAGAAACACCAAAGGGTTATGAAGAGATAAACATAATAACATAACAACCCCTAGGTGGTGTGGTGAATGAGGCAGAACACACACCACCTGAGGGAGGTGCGCCAAGAAAACAAAACAAGAACACATGTAAGAGAAACATTAAACATAAACAAACTGTCTTATGACAGAGTCCACTGGTGCGGGAAGCATTATAATATATCTAATATGTACAGTATATGTAACCAGAATAGGTAAGTATAAATAATACACAATGATGATTTACACCAAACATGGCAACCATGTTCTCTGTTTGGCCAATCTGGGCTTGGCAACCCAGCTGAACTTTAAGACATGACTAATGTGGATATGCAGAATTTCTTTCCATCAAACTACTGTTCACTACAAATTCCTGTGTGTACAGTAGTTCTTACTGAAAGTCCATATAAGAACATTTTTCTTGCCATAAATGTGATGATATGCTGTCCACACTTTAAATTATACATATGGAGCAGAACTCTCCTCTAATTACAGTTTCTCATACAGCTTCTTTCCAGTTTTTTTTTTATTGGTTTTCTGAAAGCACCTTGAGGCTCTGAGATACAGCATCCTCTGATGATGACCTGCAGGAGTAACTATATTTATTTTAAATTCATTAGGCTTACTATGACTGAATATGGTTTTCATGTTTTTGGGGGGTGAGGTGTCACACCTCCAGGGTATGTTTAAAGGGGAAATGCTGCAGGCAAGGCTGGGTAGGATGAATGCCGCCATGACAACCATGCACGAACCATATGCATTAGCACATCATACATATGCATTAGCACATCACACATATGCAAAACCGGAAGACCCACTGCAGATAAACGCCTGGCTCTGCAAACCAGCTCCAGCCAGAGAAACGTTCATTAGGATTAAGATGGTGCCTTAATTGCATGCTTGTGAGTGAGACAACCTGCTGTCAAGTGGCAAAACTAAACAAAAAATTATTTTGGTTCCAATAGATGCTTTGTACAAAGGATGATTTAAGACACTTTAGCAAAGAGCTTTCATTATAAGCCGTTCATTTTCAATTGTCAACAAGGCTAGTGTTCATTCATATGACTCTATAACACCCGTAGGACTATTGACTAATACACACAGTCAGTAAGTGTTGCTGGTCTTTATGACACACACCATGGCCCAGACCTCCATGAGTTTCCCTTTACTGATGATGTCCATTCCCAGAGCCGTTGCTGTTATGTCACATGTGATTGAGCTGTGGTTGAAAGTTATGATGCTGCTTGTACAGTTTGGCAGATTCTGTGGTACACAGGGGCAATCAATCTTTCATGAGTTAAAATATCACTTACACTCCACATGAATCACGGTGTGGGATGGAGATGTTCAGTAATGCAGGTCAGCTTATTCACCTAAGTAGGAAGGTAAATAAGGAGCTTCTGAGACAGTAAGTAAGTATTTTCTGAGGTTGTGGACTCTCACATCAGCTTGACTCCAACAGCTATAAATCTTTGGGACTGTTATCACCATCGTGCCTGGCTGTAGGCTGATGGCTAAAACCCTGGGGCACCTGATTGAGAAATTGAAGGGTTTTCGTCAGGCTGCTGAGTTACACAGGCAAGCCAATCATCATGCAGGGGACAGGGGAGGGACAAAGCTTGAACACTGTCCCGCCATTTTGATATGTCTCCACGGAATGACACGGTGCCATTCCTGTCGGTCCACTGATGCATGGACAAGCCCTTCATCTCCAGTTTCATGCTGTTTCCTGCTGCTCTGATACCTATGTATGTGTGTGTGTGTGTGTGTGTGTGTGTGTGTGTGTGTGTGTGTGTTTGTCTGTGCATCTAAAAATGACAGAGAAAGCCGAGGCGGTCTAAGCCCATGAAGGGGAACATAGAGGACGTGGACATGTGGTACGGCTAATTTAACATGTCCGCAAGCTCCAAGGTATCAAGACATCAAGTCACATGAAGGTAGGTCATTCAGTGGTAGAGATGTCTGTGATTTTTATCAGACAGCTGTATTACATTGCCTGGGAATCTTTTACAAAATAACACTGAGTTACCAAGCTTCTAATGACTTATTACCACACGACAGTCTGAGGTTGAAGTAGGACACAGATGATCACTAGATCTCTGTGGTCTAACAGAGCGATGATCTGAGATCTTTGTGTGCACCAGAGCTGAACTTCCCATAAAAATTCACAGCATTGGCTATTACATGAAACCTGAACATCTACATGCTAAATAAGCAGTTAGAGTTTTTCTTACCAACTATATCAACCTGCTGGCTGACTGTGTGCTGACTGTGTGTTCCTGACTGTGTCACCTTGTCTGCACTCTAACAACCTTTACTGGGATCATCTCTCATGGATTTGACCAAGAGGCAAGTGTTAGACTGTTTTCAATATACAGGGTGGGCCATTTATATGGATACACCTTAATAAAATGGGAATGCTTGGTGATATTAACTTCCTGTTTGTGGCACATTAGTATATTGGAGAGGGCAAACCTTTCAAGTTTGGCTCCAACTTTTGCTTTTTCAATGGGAAGAGGGTCATGTGACACATCAAATGTATTGGGAATTTTGCAAGAAAAACAATGATGTGCTTGGTTTTAATGTAACTTTATTCTTTCATGAGTTATTTACCATTCTTCATCAATGGAAACCTCAACGCCACTGGATATGCGAAATTGCTACATGATGATGTGTTTCCCTCTTTATACACTGAAGCTGGCACGTTCCCTGAGTTTTTCCAGCAAGATGGTGCACCACCACATTATGGGTGTCAGGTCCGAGCATTCCTAGATGAACAGTTTCCTGGAAAGTGGATTGGTTGTTGTGGGCCAGTTGAATGGCCCCCAAGGTCTCCCGATCTGACCCCCTTAGACTTTTATCTTTGGGGTCATCTGAAGGTAATTGTCTATGCTGTGAAGATACGAGATGTGCAGCACCTGAAACTACGGATCCTGGAAGCCTGTGCTAGAATTTCTCTTGTGGTGTTGCTATCAGTGTGTGAAGAGTGGGAGAAGAGGGTTGCATTGACAATCCAACACAATGGGGAGCACTTTGAAAACATTATATAAGTGGTCAGAAACTTGTAAATAACTAATGAAAGAAAAAAGTTATGTTAAAACCAAGCACAGCATTGTTTTTCTTGTTCAATTCCCGATAAGTTTGATGTGTCACATGACCCTCTTCCCATTGAAAAAACAAAAATTGGATCCAAAATGGCCGACTTCAAAATGGGCTGCCATGGTCACCACCCATCTTGAAAAGTTTGCCCCCTCCCATATTCTAATGTGCCACAAACAGGAAGTTAATATCACCAACCATTCCCATTTTATTAAGGTGTATCCATATAAATGGCCCACCCTGTATATATATATAAATATAAATACACACTCATAAATATACACACATCACCTGCCCTTTTTTAAAATAAGGAATCTGTAAAAAAAAAAAAAAAAAAAAAAAGAGCACTGAGAATACCTTCCAGTAGACTAAAAATAATAAAATTAAACAACTTAAATTTAATAGAATTAAATAACTAAAAATAATAAAATTAAATACTGCAACACATAGGTACGGCAATATAGTAGAAGCTCCTAACAAACCATCAACTCAGTGTATATCTAATACACTGCAGTGTAGTGTGTAGAATAGGCTTGAAGCCTCTAAAGACCAGCATTATGTGCAGATTGTCCTTGACTACATGTCACAGAAGCTAGCGTGTAAGCCCCACTGATCATTCAGCTCAAATGACTGCTCCGGCAATTCTGGAAGATAATTAGCCGGCTTGTTGACATCTTGCTTCAGAGCTCTAACTGCCCAGGCGTAGCAGACAATAACCTGCTGCATTTGCGTTTTGGCTGCCCCCTCCAGGGAGTCGTCAAAAATGCAGAAACAGTGTAGAAACCAAATAGACTGAGCTTAAAAATGTCAATAAAGGAGAGTGAACGGTTCTGCCCCCGGCACTCCGTATTTAATCAGCAGAGACAGTGCTTAACTAGGCAGAAATCACTCATTATATTCTTATTTATCTTTGCATTAACAGAAGAAAAATGATGACCATGGGAGCCCAGCAGTCTGGTTATGGCCCAAGCCCAGAAGGTCATGGGTTCAATTCCAGCTGACAACTGTTGCAATACCCTTGGTCTTGCTGTTTAACCTTAAATTCCACCTGGGAGAGGCTGTTATTTCAATCAGTAACAGAAGAACGAATAAATGACATCATGTGAAAAGTAAATGCAGCAAAGGACATGATGTGAATGTTTGTGTGGTAGTCTCTCAACAATCCACAGTGCCAGGAAAAGTCAGAGTACTGTTCTCAAAGTAAAGTATAATTAAATGTTTCACGCCTACAACAGTCTTGCGCCTAAACTCAAAATGAATTTTCCACTCAGCGGATACACAGATGGGCAGCCTGACAGCGAAAACACGGTATCAGTGCTGCTCCAATCTGAAAGAGAGAAGATGAAGAGAGAGGTGGAAGAAAGACTGGTCAATTTAGCACTTACAAGATGAAACACTGCCTACAGGCTGAAGACTTTCCAGCCAAAGGTTTCTAAAAGTCTATTACCTACTACCGCAGTCTTGATTAATTCTGTCACTGCAGTCTTGATTCCAGCCATTCTGAGTTCCGCAAAGACTCCTGAGTGTATTTTTGCAGCATAAATGAGTGATGTGAACATGATTGACAGGTGCTGCTGCTAGTCCCACCCCTTCACACCTCTATGGTGATTTGATTTGCTGAAGGGAAACCTTCTGCCACACATTCAAATCACACCTGCCCTTCTTCAAGAGCAGGAGGGCTCGTTTTATTTCAGTGCTGTAGTTTTAGAAAAGTTTCTGCTTCAGTTACACTGTTTGACCTTCACAAGCATCTCTTTTTTTAAAATATGTTATAGAATTTACAAAATTTAAATATTTGCTTTGTGGAATCGATCTCCATACACTGAATTCAGAACTAAGGAGTGACCCAAAATGAAGAACACTTCACAAATACACTTCACAAATACCAAGTAAACTTACTGCAGAACAAGTAATACAATTCCCAAGTACAGCAGTATTGTCACCTCTGTCTCGACATATTTTAAAATTTCATCACACAGTCATGAAGATGTTATAAACAAACACAGACACTGCAAAAAAAAAAATACATGCCAAGTTTTCTATGTTACACTGGATATGACACACTGTGAAAAGCATTTGGTTCGAGGAGACTAGAATAAGCCCCGCACGGTCTAATCTTCTGTGACAGCACCTGTCTAATTTGTCTTGAACCTCATTTTATAACCAGTTCCTCGTGATTCCTCTGATTCTTCAATC
Organism: Tenebrosternarchus preto; assembly: GCA_025802075.1. Classification (NCBI taxonomy): domain Eukaryota; kingdom Metazoa; phylum Chordata; class Actinopteri; order Gymnotiformes; family Apteronotidae; genus Tenebrosternarchus; species Tenebrosternarchus preto. The sequence continues at coordinate 18,108,025 of JAOYMR010000017.1, read as the reverse complement.
ACAAAATTCTAAGGTGAGGAAGCTAAAGCAGGTGTTTCTCACACCACAAAGCATTTGGCATGGTCTTGTTTTGAATGTACCTCTTCACTGCACTGCTGCGGTCAGCCCTAAGGCCGTAACAAAAAATATCAAAAAACTATCATCAATACTCTCCCGTCTTTTTCAGGGGTCTTTTATATACTATGTAAGGTTTTATTTATATACTATGTAAGACACTTTTTTTGGTTTTAAAATATGTTCTGTTTCAAGCCCAACCAGTCTGCATAATATACAAATTAAACACTGTAGAATCAAACAGTTTAACACATAAAATACTAAATCCTTATTCAAATGTTATCCTCAGAATTGAAGAACACTTAGAATTTATAAATAAGAACTTCAATGAATAAACTTCAATCTCACCTCCTTGTATCTTACCCAGCAGGTGCTGGATGAAGTGATTGGGACTCGTTAGCATAATTACTTCCTTACCCAGTTCACTTCCTTCCCTTTTCACTGCCCACATACCTGTTCTATTGCTGTCCTGTGTAAAGCCAATACAGATTCGTCAGCTCCACCCGGAGTGTTGGCGCCTCCTTTTTTGTTCTTCAAGTTAATCCATGTTACAGGCTACTAAAGCTTGTGATGGTAAAGCCTTGATTAAGTTATCAGACAGTTTTATGTTGGAGGCTGCAAATTAGCCCATGGAAAAACATAATCCTCAATAAAGCAAAAACATATTTGACTCTGCAGTTGGTGTGAAACTGTCAAGTATTAATAATGCTCACAAGGTGAGATCACACAGGTTTTAGAAATCATACGGGAAACAGACTACAAATGAAAACAAAACATTTATCTAATACATGTCTAATTTATTAAATGTCTAATAAATCGGAGCCTGAGATCCCTGCTTTTATTTCATCAAAACTTATTCCAAGGCATGGTGCTTTGTGAATAAACTTGGTGAACTCCTAACTGTAGACCCTTTCAGAGGTTATGAATCAGAAGGTGTGTGTGTGTGTGTGTGTGTGTGTGTGTGTGTGTGTGTGTACAGTACTGTGCAAAAGTCTTAGTCCACCATTAGATTTGAATCAGTGTTGTGTTTGGTAGTGTAGGTGCAGAGTTGAGTGGTACAGAGGCTCCCACGGTGGAATAAGGGACGGGGGAAAAGTTTATTAATGTACAATTGCAATTCCCCAGTGAAAATAAAATAAAAAGGTATGTACACCAATTTGATGGTCCTCTAGTGAGCACTTATGTACTCACTCAAGCTGCCTGGAAATTAAACACCATGGAATGGCCACCAAGATCTGTAACTACTCCAACAGACAAGTCCCCTTTTGCTCAGTGGGTGATATATAATACCTGATATATAATAATGAGGTTGCCATATATAACCCCTGACCACTGTCCACAAGGTTTAGGAGTCTGTATATGGGGATTTTTGACCATTCTTCCAGAAGCGCATTCGTGCTTCGTGCACTGGTGCAGTCATTTGGATGGGTGAGCAAATACTTTAGGCAATATAGTGTATACAATTTCAAGTACTTTCTACTCCCTTACAGGTTCCTCCTGTCTTCTAGGACAGCAGTGGTACATTCCAACTTCCTAAAAGTGAGCATCTGCCTTAGTGACACTTTTGGCTCTTCTAGCCTGTTAAGTACTATACACCATTCATACATATATATATTTAACACCACCATTGGGATCCAACTGTCCTTGGTAATGGGACTGTGCACACGTCCTCATCACAGTCCACCATTAGATTTGCTGTTTTAGCAATGGTATAATGACCGCACATAATTATTTCTCCATCTGTTCATTAAGGTACATGCTTTCTACTGGCAAAAAGCAGTATTTAGTGTGACCTTCTTTAGTATGAGACATTTTTTTACATGAAGTAATAGGACAAATACAGATGCTAGCAATGATGTTAATCAGGGTTCCATTCCATTTAGGTTCCCGTTATTGTTTAAGTGTAAGGGGGAGGTCACACTAAATATTTGCCGCTATAGCCTATTGGTCCTACCTCACCAGAATGTGTCAGTGGAGAGACTTGTCAGTGCTGCCTGAGTCAGCAGGCCCTGTCAACATTCTGGGCAAGCTTCCTAGACAGAGGTTAACCCTAAGTCTATACTAAAAAGAGTTTCTGATGTTAATTTGCCATTGGCTCTGCAATGAAGTCCAAGACTACGCTTAAACAAAGTCGTGAAAACTGGCCCTCAAAGTTTGCTAAAAAGTGTAGAGAACATTTGTTTAATAAAAAGTCACTCTTTAAATGATATTTGGTATCATTACTGAGCTACAATGAATACAGCATTGCTGATCATCATGACTTGCTTTTAGTAAGAAGACGCATCTCATTTAAAACTGCTCCTCTTGTGAAAATAAAGGAGCCATGTTGGTCTCCTTAAACAGTTGCTTGATCAATACTTCAATCCAAGCGCCTGCCCTAATGAAATGCATGAATTAATATCTGTTGGTCTTAGCAATATTCCACAGAAGACAGAAAGAATCATGAAGTAAGGGCTACGCAGGAGCCCAACTGACAAATTAAGAAATCACTTTAATAATGCACTTTAATTTGATAGGTACAGGCTTGATAGGTTTATAAATCCAGTACGTTTTACATATGTATATTCCCAATCGACAGCTGCATTCAACATCTTATGAATCCTAATCACCTAACTTCAGTCTTACATGTTGTAGAGTGCATAAGAGAGAGGTGCAGGATGGGTACCCTTAGAATAAGCACTCCCCTAGCCCCCCAAAGAAATTTGTCATTTATTTTGAAATGTTCATTTTTAATGTGTGAATACTATTTATCATTTAAACAATAAATACGTCAATTAAACAAACTCACTATTTTAGACTAATAAACATAAAACACAGGTGACCTTTGACCTAACTATTCTTGCATTGTTAAATAGGACACAATTTGTTAAATAGGGCACAATTTTTGTTAGCATTAGCAAAGCATTAGCGGTATCATAATGGCTCGTTCATTTTTTCACAGATGTCCATGTGTAGAGACTCACTCCAAATGTCACAAGGCTGCCTGCGAACCTAACAGCCATTTGATGGTAATAGTTCTTGTGATAGTGTAGATACAATGCTAGTAGTAACTGACCAAGACCAAAGAAGGGGATCTATGATGACAATGCTAGCACTGTTGTAGCAGACCAGGGGGTTCAAAGTCCGCTTGCGGAGGACCGGAGTCCTGCAAAGCCTGGTGATTCCTCTGGTCAAACACACCTTCTAAAACTGGCAATTGACTGATGAGTTGAATCTGGTGCATTTAAGCAGGTCAATCACCCATCCACACTGGACTGTGGCCCTCTTAGACCAGGGTTTGAAGCCACAGTGCTACGTTAACTACATTAACTGATGATGCTTTCCACATAATGCATTTGGCGCTTGATTCCGACACCTATGCGATGCTCATTCATATAACATTAGGTCTGTGGAAAAAAATACTGTTGATTCATTAGTCAAGGTGTTGGTAACTGGCAACGTGAGTTTGTGATCTAAGAATCTGTGGCTGAAACAAACCAATGTCTGTTGCTTACTGTGCAAGCCCTGGCCGTGGCATAACTGTGTGAAATGTTATATTCAGAGGTGTGGTTACGTAGGCCGGCTTGTGAACCTTACATCTTTATTTCACAAGCTTAATATCTCGCCTTGCGTTTGACGCAGGAAGCCGGAGTGCCGCGTATATGCGTGTGTGTGTATACGTGTGTTGGGGGTGTTTCAGTAGAAATTAAACTGTGTTGACCAGACCATTAATTCCAACCCCTACATTTCAAAGCAACCTCACTGAAAGGTCAAACACCCACAACCACACCCCCATAGTGCCAGTAAAAAAAAAAAACCCACTGGTGCCACACCTGGTAGAATTACAAAATAATAATCGTAAATTGCATGTGATGCAATGCCATCTGGATTCAGACAACCAATGCTTTGAAGTCAGCCCTCCTTCCTGACTGTATTTCTAGCACATCACAGCTGCATGGGGTGTAATAAAAAAATAGGCAGGGATTTAAACAGTGATTTGTGCTTGCATTTTATGGTTTTAACAGTCACAGTGTGGCCATGTCTAACAGATTAACCACGTTTTAAAAGTGAAAACAAAGAAAACAAAGGCACTGAATATCTTTCACTGAGTCTTTCTGTACCTCCGTGTTCACCACGGCATCTAGCTTGTCACTCACATTTAACAATTCGTCAAACATTCGATGTTTAACGTTAGGCCCATTATCCTGTGCAGTCTGTAAAGCTGAAAAGGGAAACCAGGAAAGCCTAGACAAGCCCATCACCCAACCCACAAATGTATGACATCTGAAATGCAATCTTTGAAGGCAGTACAGAATTTGAGTGAGCTTCTGTGTCAGCAAGTTAGGACTTTAACATAAAATATCCAATAAAGCCACCCATGTTTGTGAAAACAGTTATTTTTTGCATGTATCTACCTGTATAATTGCTTACCTAATTATACGAATAATGAGAGAACAAATATCACAGGCAACAAGAAGCTTATTGCTGTAGTCACTGACAACCAATTTGTGTACCTACTATCCAATTATATACCTAGCAAACCACTACATGTTGTCTATTCACATATTGCAAGGTTCAACAGTGGGACTCAGGCACCACATAAAGAGTGGGGTTTTTTTTTGGTCATTGCTGTTTTAATTAATTGTCATTATTCCAATTCACATTCATACTTCTTTGTCCAGTTTTGATCTCGGTTTAGTCATCATGCCAATTCCAGCCATTACCAACTAGTTTGCAGTAGAGAGCAAATCCACACATTCAGAGTAATATCATTAGCCCACCCAGTGAGCGGCAACAATTGAATCCCTGAATATCCCAGATACAGACAGCTATGACATCATAGGGGCGTGAACCAATGAACCCCTGTCAATATGACATCATAGGGGTGTGAACCAGTGAACCCCTGTCAATATGTCAAATGCCTTTTTGTTGTACTCAGAGGCCCTCAAGGATAAAAACCCTAAATGCCTAAACGTAAATCCTTTTGAAATAACTTATTTAACAATAATATGTTATTTAGTAAAGCCATGAACCCATTCATGCAATGCAAATTAGAGTATTATAGCAACTGACGTTTTTGAAGTAGTGTTGAAGAATCAGGCTACTGTTAGATCTCAGCTGGTAATGTAATTGGGTGAAATGTTCAGTTCATGTTCAATTTTATTTCAGTTTTTGATTCGTTTTAATTATTCTAGATGCATAGACAGAAAAGTAATGCTTTTTAGGGAATGTTATGCTTTGTTATTTAATTCTTATTTGACTATATCAGCAGCAGTTTATTGTGTAAATTGCATGGTTAATTAATCTGTATCATTGGGACAACGGATAGAATGTATTGAACAATTTCCATGAAAGTTCTGAAAGTAGTTCAACTAAAATACAGATTTAACAGAGTGCAAGTATGGACTTGAGTCTAACTCATGCTGTGGTTTTTCAGAGATGACACCTGCACAACTGATGGAGTCTGCCAAGTTGCTTGATATGAATAACAGATGTCCAAGAAAATCTGAGTAATGCCTTCAAAGAATTTGGTACATTGGTGTTCTGTGGTAAATGTGTCATGCTCTTCATGTTTATTAAAGACTATTTAAGTTGAGGCATATATGCGAATGTAATCTGAATGCAAATCTATCAATCTATGATATATAACAAAAAATGTCCAAAAACAATTCCAACCAGGACCAGCAGAGACACACCAAGTCATTACTGGAAGCGTCATCCTATTCTTCACATGTTTGGTTTGCCGCTGCACTCACTCGCTCCAAAAGCAAAATAAGGCATGTTGTCAAGCCTGCAGAGAAAAGCTAGTGGAGACAACCTGATAGAAATGTCTATCCTGTAGAAATGTCTATCCAAACAGCTATGTACCCCATTTTCATACCTGCACTGAAGACTGTATATCAGACTATGCGTGTGTTGTGCAATATGTATACATTGTTAAAATGGATGATAGTTTAGAATGAACTTTACATATTCCTTCATTAATAGTGCATGAATGTCCCAATTTATATCCTACTATGTTGTAATGAACTAAAAAAGTACCAACAACCTGTTTAACTGAATACTAAAATGACTCATTCGCTGCTTGTAAAACCCTGATTCCAGTTCGGAAATGACCATTCCGAACAATCTGACCATCTGAAATACACAATGTTTCTTTTATTTAAATCTGATCTAAGCTTCTACTCACAATCACCACAATCACAGCCACCTCAGATTTGCAACAGCACTGGAACACTGAATGTGCTACTGACCTGCAGATAATGACTGGTGCGTAGTGAGGGTTTCAGGTCGTGATGGACTGTGGACTTGTCCAGGTTGAGGGAGGACTTGCGGTACGCCTCTTTGGCCTGACTGACGGTGAGCGTCGACCACGAGCTTCTCTTCATGAACTTTCCATCGGGTGCGGCGGCCAGGCTCTCACAGGCTAAGCACTTGACGTCATTGTTGCTCTTGGAGGTTTTGAGCGAGAGCTCACCGAAGTGCGCGTGCGCCGGGTCGGGGTAGCAGTGTCCCACGTGCTCCACATGGTGGCGTCCCAGGACGCTGGCCGTGCGGTGGGTGCTGTCGCTGTCCAGATTGTCGTCGGAGCTCCACCAGCCGCCTGAGCGGTGCTTGCGTTCCTTGGTCTTGCTGCGTTTGCTGCCGTGCTTGGAGGAGTGGTGCCCGGCGTGGTGGTGGTGGTGCTGGCCCCCGCCGTCGCCCTTGGTGCCATTCATCTTAGATGAACCCTCAAGCGAGTGCGATTTGGTGAAGAGCCTCTGCACGGAGTGAACCAGGTTGCGGATCCGACCGGGGCTTTCGCTCCTCTGCTCGCTGGCGGCCACCGCAGATGCGCGCTGGTACTGCAGCGTGTGGAAGCCGTCGCGATGCAAAGGCAGCTGCTTCTCGAACTGGTCCAGGAGGTTGGCGGGGATGCGGTTGCTCTTGCTGCCGGCGTGGTGGGAAGCTGAGGAAGCAGCGGCAACCGCGGCCGAAGTGGCGGAGGTGGTGATGGTAGCGCAGTCGTCTCGCGAGGCCGAGTCGTAGTACTGGGAGCTGTAGTGCATTCTGGGGAAAGTGCTGCTGGAGACGTGGTCCGCCGTGCCAGTAGGGGGCAGTACCCCAGGGGGCATCATCATGCAGTCGGAGTGGATGGAGCTGCGAGGGGAGTAGCGATGGCGGTAGTCCATGGCGCAGCTCTCCGTGGGGCTGAGCAGGTAGGAGTGGCGGGGGTCGGTCATGTGCATGCCGTGTAGGTCGTGCGGGTGTTCGCACTCCACCAGGCCGCAGGGGTGAGGCAAGGGGATCTGGTGATGGGTGCGGGTGCTGGATAAGCCCTTCATGTTCCTGGAAGGAGGCAGGTGCCTGTCCTCATTGAAGTGTTTTGAAGGTGACCAAGGGGCAAACTGGTGGTCTGTGGCAAATACAGAGAGAGAAAAAACGAAATGAGTAGACAGAAAACAGACCCATTCATTAGTTACTCCAGAACATAAATTTATCCCTTTTTTAATGTCCACATTTATTTATGCATACTAGTCAGCCTTTCCTAAACAGATAGCTCATACAACAGGGACACTGAAAAAAAAAAAAGCTCGGCAAGGCTGCAACTTAGATCGTATAAATGGCAGGGTCTATTTCTCACAGCGTGTCTCATTAATCAAATACGAGGGTCTATTTCAGCATGCAAAAACATGGCACAGAAAAGCCAGCCAAGATTTACAGTAGTTGATATGAGCATAAACAGGGCTGATCTTTTGCTAAGTGTGAAGTGGGAGGGTTATAAGCACAATGATTAATTACCATGTACTACCACACACCCATGCACTGTCAATTAACATCTGTAAAAATGCCCAGGTGATAGACAGCTTTGATACTTTACAGGATGGAACCAAGACCATGGAGTCGACATAAAACATATACAGAGTAGGTATCAAAAACCTTTCTGACTGAAGTTATCATAAGCTCAGCTCAAACTGCTATATTTAAAGAACTTCAAATACTTCGTTGGATATATGATTCTTGTTTCATTTTTCACAGGTCAGTTTCACGTTGTATTAATGCTTATTTTAACGTAAACATTCCTTTGTTATTGCACAGTCCCTGCCTCATATTTCTGAAACTAATTTAGCTAGTCATTAGTGAATTTGAATGTGACTCATTGAGTTTGATCACAGTCAGAGAGAGACTACTCAAAACATGCCACCTATGAGAAGGTTACAGTACTTAGCTTAATAGAGCAAGGCTCATGACATTCAATCAAGTACAAAACCAGCTTTAACCTGTCATACTAACAAAGCTGAAGGCCATGTTAAAGACTGTGTAAAGCAGTAAGAAATGTGTTCTGAGTTTATCACACCACAGATACAAAGCAGTATTAACCTGAAAATAATGGGGAAAAAAAATAACCAAGTACATAAAATGAGGTTTCAAAATAATGAAAAAATAAGCAGTCTGCATATGCTGAACCCATGCCAAGTTGTGGGAAAGGTGCAGCCTTTCTCAAGTGTTAAATACCACAACGACCTCGAAAATTAGTGGTTCATCTAGCAGCTTTATCTGACTTGTACAGTCATATGTATATGTTTGAGCATTAGGACCCAGAGGACACTGACCTACCCTAGAATGAATCTTGTTCTGTAACAGAATGGTTAATTTTTCTCCCATTTAGCTATGCAGGCTTACCAAATAAAGCTAGGCTGTCAATCAAAATTACAGAATAAGATATATATTTTTTCAGTTTACCAGATGAATTAGCTTATCACTCTATGAATATCACTTGGAATGAAGCCAGCATAAAAGCACTAACATTATCTAGCTAGCTGGCTAGCTAACATTACATGAAAATGTATTATGCTAGGCTACACCATGTGATATCAAGTTAGCTAACTAGGTGACAGAATTATACAAGTTACCTACTACAGTTACTATAAATCCACCTCTTTTCATCTCTTCATTCTCAGAAAATCTAAATAATGAAAACAATTTGGGTTGCATTTCCCAAAACGCTTGTAATGCTATAAGTACTTCGTAACTTTGTCCTTTAATTTATGAGTGTTTCCAGAAACCCTTTATAACAAACATACTACTTAAACTCTAATTAAATAGTATTCTGAACCATTCATAACTACTTGTTCACATACAGTTCTACCTAAAAATGAAAGGAAATTATTAGTTAATTTTCCATTAAAACAACTCGCTGAAAAGCTAGTCCTAAGAACGGCATAAGAACATTTGTTCTATATATAAAACATGAAATCATATATATAACACATGAAATATTTATTTTTGAAAATCTAATTACACTGCTTACACTATATCCTATGTCAACAAAAATCAAATAAACTAGCTTGAATTATGTAGCTAGTATGTTCCTAGTATATTTTGCTGTGTGCATCATAGTTAGGGGATAATGTCACAACTTCACACTATTAAGACCTTTAGTTCAATTGTGAGAATATTTTGTTTAATTTTATTCCAGGGTGTCACGATGCAGAGACTTCCCCATTGATGTTCTTTGGTAGTGGCAGTAGTGAGGCACATGGACGGTTTTGTTATTGCTTTCCATTGTAAGTTACGTTGACCATGTAAAAAAGAAAAAAAAAAGAAGAAGAAATGAGGAAGGAGGTAAGAAGATGCTCATGTGAAGTTTGAGCTCCAGCCAGTTATTTGTGGCAGCATGGGGTACATGTCCCCAGAGGAAGACCCACATCCTAAGCCCGGGTATACTGAGGAGGACCACTATTTGCACCCCACACAGCAAAACTGTAACCATGAGTATGGCTCCAAGGCAGAGGACTGAAAGAACCTACACTGTCCTCCAAGGGACTCATGCCTTGAGGACCGGTACCCCTACTGCAACTACACACTGGAGGAGGACTGGTCCTTGTAAATAGAGCAGTATGAGACATACCATTTAGGCTCAAGACCTTGTGGGCCTTCCCAAGGCCTCCTTTGAGCCTCCCAGAGACACAGAAGACATGCAGGTTGACTTCCTAGGGTCTGAGGGCTTGAAGGAGAGTGATATGGATACCAAGAAGCCCCCTGGCACCTCTGAGAGATCAGAACATGATATGGAGGAAAATCCACGCTCTCACTGGTTTGAGACCAGTACACGCCACGCCAGACGTTGCATGTGCCAGAGCGTGCCACACTTGGTTACTACCTGGCTCAAAGGGGTGGCCGTGCTCAGCGCAGTGCAGATAACCATTGGTGTGCAAAATTTGCCATCTTGCTTCTCTCACCAGCGTAAGCATCACATTATGTGTTTATAATACTTATTTTTTTTACTGATATTTTTGTGGTATATGAATGAGAAAATGTATTTAAACATATGTACATCAGTGGTTCAGTTTTCATTGGTGAAATTTACAATATACTTGTTTCCATTGTTGTTGTTGTTTTAGAATCCAATACAACAGTATGCTTCTATTTAATTTTTAGAATACAATAGTCAACTAATGAGCTCTTCAAGAAGTGCAGATACTTACGTTTAAGCCCAAAGTTTTCAACTTTCATTTTTGTTCAAGGATAACATATGTACATTCACATGGTATGTATCATCCCAGGCATACAGCAAGTAAGTTACACTGTGGTTACACATGACTTTTGAATGCAGCCTGGTCTGTTTATTATGCCTGGAATTATTGTGATGCTCTATGGATGGACATCTGACCTGGAAGTCCAGCTGAGTGTTATCATTAAATTTCAAATACCACTATTTTGAACTAATAGATTTCAGATAATATTATCCCCAAACATGAACTACACATGCTCTGTGTTCGTTTGTTTCTTTGTTTGTTTGTTTGTTGCTGCGCACTTTCACCTCTTCAGGTGAGTAAGCATTTTGTTGATGAATACCAGTCTGTCATTAGCTGTTCAAAATGGCTCCTCCAGCAAGCTGAATGGCTGTATACAAAACCTGGCTGTTTTTGCTGTCATCAAAACCTCATATCTCCAACGTGTTGCTGCTGAGTGCGGTTTTTCTAAGCCAGGAAACAAAAATCTGCCAAAGTACAGTTTCTTTGTAGAATAAAATGTACCGCAGATCATCCTTACAAATTGCCATGTTTGAGTAAGAAATAATTTACTTTTTATAATGAGGCAAGTTTGCTGTCCAAAAAATAAATAAATAAAATTATTTGAGTAGCAGTGATGAAGATGCTTTTTTACACACTACATCACTGATCACTCCTATCTATTGTATAGTTTGGCAAACTCCACAATATAGTGAGGATCTAGTTATGTAAGACACAACTCACATCCAAATCCAAAACATACCTTTTTATCTTTTTAATCACATCCATAGTGTTATTTCATGTACACTGCAGTTTGGCATCCTGTAATGATTTTTCCATGCGAGCTGTGTACTACTGAATGAACAGGAATGTAAGGCAAGTTAGCCGCAAAACCCCTAATGAACAGAGGGCACACTCTTATCGTGGGTGATTCCACTATCGCGAACATGGGCATCAAGTCAATGATAATGTACTGCCTCCCCAATGTTCCGTTCTGTGAAGTAAATGAAGAAATTCCTAACATCCACTCACACCACAAGGTGATCGCTCAGATCATTAAGCATGTGGGGAAAATGGATGTTCAGAGAGACAATCAGAAATCCAGAAAAATTTACTTTATTAAACTGTTTAATATGTGTGAGAAGTTGAGATTTACAACATTCATTAGTGAACCTCTTCCATACAGGGAACTAATATGTTCTTTCGTCCAATCAGCTTTTAGATGTGACTCAGGACGATCTGCGGCTCAGTTGTTACACAATTTCAATCTGTTCTGGAGTCGTAGAGAATTTTTTTTAGACTGAATGGTGTCAGCCTCTACAGGGCTGGAAAGAAAATGGACACCCTTCTTTTTTCACTGTCACCCATTGGCACTTTACATTGATGATGAGCTTCAAATGTCATACCTGAAGAGAAAAGAAATGGCATAGAGCAGTCATATGACATGACTCGGATGGAACATCTGACTGTGGATGAGTCATCACGACCTGCACTGGTTGCCAGGGTCACTGTAACCATCCCCAGAGTCCCTACAATCAACCTGCTTAACAACCACGCGCTCTCTCAAAATCCTTCCTGCCACAGGGCTTTTCTGAGAAGATAGAGGAACTATTGTGTGGTGGGACTCTGTCTATCAAAGCTAAGCCCACAGGTTTTCCCCCAAAAAAGCAGGACACCCTGCTCCACCCATCCTCCTTCCCACTGCTTAGACTAAAAGATTTCTGCTACTCCAGCATTGTCAGCATGAGCCTCGTCCTTCATTCCCCCCGGGCAACACAGAGCACAGTATGTTCAGTTAGCAATACTGATAAGAACAGCAGCATACAGAACACTCATAGACCCTGATAGATAGGCTCTAGTACAGCTTATACACTGCAGTGCAAAGAGATTTCAATGGTATTTTTTTCTCTTTTGAATGCCTGTTTTATATCAAACCTGCTCTTAGAATACTATTATAAACAGACCTCAAAAATACCATTCAAACTTCACTGATAATTTTACTGAAATACTGTCATTTATCTCCAGTATTCATCATCATTCATGGTGGTTTCATCTGGTTTTATGCTTTTGGTCTTTTGCTGCATGTTAGAGAGAGTCACACTCTGTACTGGGTCATTATTAAAGGTTTCAACGTTTCTAATATTTAAGAATCTGGCACATTCTGATAGTCCACAAACAGAAAGTTCCACGGAGAAACACACTGTCAGTAAAAGCCATAAAAAGGGAGAGCAGGAATGTGAATGTGGAGAAAAAACAAACTTACAATCACCTGTGAGACCAAGTAGTCTTTCTACTTTTAACCTTGAGTTAAGTAAAGCTAGATGGCATCTTCTCTCTAAGATCAACAACAGGAACATCATGCACTCTAGTTATCATGTTAGAAATGTAAACAGCCCCCCCTCCTCAAAGCAGATAATCCTAAAGCTTCTCGCCTCTAAAACTTTAATGACTTACCATCAATACCAGTCAAATAATGAGGCAATATTATCTCAATCAACACCCCAAAACACCAGTCCTGGTATTTCTAAATCTCAGTGCTGTACTTGACACTATACATTAAAAAAATACTTCTAGGCAGGTTGCAAAAATGGGTAAGACTATCTGGAACTGTCCTCAAATGTGGATTTTATTTAGAAGTTACTTTGTCAGGATTGGCAACTACCAATCTGATAGGATAGTTGTGTCAAGTATTTAGAATTTCCACGGGTATGAAATGTACTATACAAATAAACTTGCCTTGCTTTGCCTACCACTTTAAAAATTATAATGACTACATTCAAATTTTATTGGGTATAATACTGAATTAATACTTAGTGCAGTTAATTTCACTTTTAGTAAGAGCAATTTTGTGGAGTTAGCAAGCTATTTGTGTACCAATAACATGCCTGTATTTAGCAATCGAGTTTTTGTGGGCTCAGATAAAATGACTGACAGGCTTATTTGCTGCTGTTGAAATGACAACTGTGTCTGATGTCTAATGTTACACTTCTTAATTAACTAGTAATATTACAAACTCTGTATTTCACGCATTGTTAATGAATGTAATTTTGAAAATGCCAGCTCACATGAGCATCATGCATTTTTGCACCAAGTTTGGTAAATTTTCTGGCATCTCCGGTGCTAAACCAAAATGCAAACCTTTTGCATCTCAGTTATCTGTGGGCATCATTCTTGCCACAAGGGCATAGCAAGAGATGTCATTTTTGATGTGCTCCCTATTATTTTACTGTGCTACTCTACCCTATATGCATAGAAAAACAGGTGATGGATTGGTGCAGAGGGTCTGTGTCAAGTAGCATTGTGGCCAGTAGCTGATACAGACTAGACAGTTGGTACTAAAACAAGTCCACTGCCATAAAAACAGAGCAGCGCCTGAACTCTGCTTCAGTGCCAAAGGAAAATAAAACACCAACAACTAAAAGGATGAAATGGACTTTGTGCTTAGTCCATTTCATTACACAAGTACCAAAGAATGTCTTCACTTGTAACAGGACCTGTGTGTTTAGATATAATACTGCATGGGAAAATAAATTCACACTTTATATCTGACCACAGAGTTCACAGACAAGTAACATGTGTGGACATAGCACTGAAACCTGAGATTTGATCTTGCTGGTACTGAATGTCAATGGGTCGTTCTTTGAAAGGCTGTTATTGCAGATGCGCTTTGAAGTAAAGTTTTTGCTAAACTCACATGTTCAAAGCAAATCAGGGCTCTCCATGCAGACAAGCAAGCAGAGGTCTCTCCAGTAAAGACAGATTAATGGCAATATTACATTTACATTTACAGCTTTTAGCAGACACTCTTGTCCGGTGCAACAATAGTGTTTTGTTGTCTCCAGGGAAGAGATTCTTATGCAAAAACTTTGGGCTACTAAGTTGGAACCCTATCAGGGAGAATGTGTATAAGGGAAATCCATACAAGGGGTTTTTAGTTATTTATGATGTAAGTGTACAATTATCAATTACTGCAGTGTCTCAAAGTGCTATAAGTGCTTCCTTTAGAAGTGGGTTTTCATATTATGACTGAAATCAGCAAGAGCAAGTAGTAGAAGTTCTTCCTGCCACTCGTGTTATAAAAGGATGAAACAATAACTCAATTGAATAATCTGCTTTAGGTGAATCGGTTGCGATTAATCATTCTTGAAAGTGAATTTCTTGCAAAATTCATAATTTATGATTCCTAAACAGAAGACCTTTTACCTTCATCACCCATGTGCTGCTTTGCAAATGGGCACAATGAGAATGTGTGACTTTGTGATAAGGACGCAGTGGGCAGCCTTAGGAATTTAGTAAGGAAGGAGGTAAAAATCAAGAATTCATATTTTTAAAAATCAAAAATGACTTCCACATTTCTGATTTGTCCTGGGTTAATCCCTAAAGTACGTCTGACATTTTTCTATACATTCAATAACATGTCTCACAACCCGTATGATTTAAATGATCCTCTTACAAAAGCTGAAACAGAATGCTGGGAAATGCTGCATAAACTCATAAATTCTGATTAAGAAGTTTCTACCAGAGCTTTCGGACTGTAGGCCAGTGTAACGCTAATTGCACTGTATTGGGCTGTAGCTGTCACCTGGAGCAAATGTGACATTTATGCCTAGCTCTCTCACAATGGAAATCAGACATGCAGCTTTTCAGGCTGTAAGCCTAACATTTCGGTGTAAGCCTAATTACACCAGCAGTTAGGCTGCATGCAGGGAATGACATTCCGACCTTCGGCATGTGCAAACATTCTAACGGCTTAGCAATAGATACATCACATGGGCTGAGTGGGAGTTCAGTCAGCGGTGAAACAAATATGGTTCAGTCAGACATCCAGAGGAACAAATATTTTTATCATCAAACATCACTCAATGCCATCATATGTAAAGAAAACTTATATCCATATAGTCCTGACTTTTATGTTAAGTAGAATACATTATATATGCATCTTTAAATCATATGGAAAAAGTACTGGGTATCAACAAGGTCTATTTGATATTTTTTTTATAAGAAGGAAATGCCAAAAATCCCAAATCAAAATTATTTGGAAGATGACCAAAATCACATAGATCAATTATTCACAGATCAATAATTTCTTTGCTTATGCAAATGTAATTATGCTAGATAGGCTATGAAGTCACTAAAGATTATTACTACACCAGAGAATGTCCTAGACTGCCCTGCAAAAAACAAAAAAACACTACTGGTGTTGAGTGAATGAGAAAGAGTCTGTGCATGATATCACAAATACATTTTTTTTTGCACCTATAAGCATCTTACTTAGACAAAATGGCTGTAACTTATCTCTGTGAACACCAACAATTACAACACAACAATTTTTTTTCTTGAGTACGTGTTTTTATCCACTACACCAAGGAAGGAAAAAAAAACATATACTGCAGAGTACTGAGAGTAGAAGCACTGATAACAAGACAGATGCAAGCATGGTTGGTGGGATGATAATTATTTTGCCACTGTCCAAACAGTAAGTAGGAGAAGAAGATGGCAGTGAATACAGTAGGTGTGTGATGTAGGCTCAGGCAGGGACACTGGTAGTTAAAACGTTTCACCTCATGATGTTTTTACTTAGAGGGGTGAGGGTGCAGAAAGACAGAGTCTGTCTGATCAAGATCTTTCACAGAGATTTTGGGGATCACAAAGCACCAAGAAGGCGAGCAAACTGCATTTACATTTATGGCATTTGGCTGACGCTTTTATCCAAAGCGACTTACAGTTGTGAATGAATACATCTTGAGCAGTTGAGGGATGAGGGCTTTTGCTCAGGGGCCCAACAGTGGCAACTTGGCAGAGGTGGAGTTTGAACCAGCAACCTTCTGATCACTAGTCAAGTGGTTTAACCAGGAGGAACATGCATTACAAGTAACACACGTTTACAAATGCACAAGTTCACTTTCAGGGAAAGAATGAATGAATTTAGTGCCCATCCTGGGTATCATTCAGATATGATAAGATGATCTAAACACATTCTATATAAACGTACTACTGGAAATACGTAAATGACACTGCAATTAGTGACCATTTTAAAATGATTGACATTTTGGAGACATCTACATATATTACCTCTTTTCAAGCTCTTTCATTACCGTTCTTTGCTGAATAGTTTTTCTAACTTACTTTTGTGGAAAACATTTGGCATTAAACCCACAAATTTACACAGTTACTACTGAAAATTTACAGTTACTACTGAAAATCATTTCAAGAAGCATTAACAATACAACACATCATAAAACACAAACAGCCCCACCAGTAAATCGGGCAGCAGATCTCAGTCCTATTATGACCCCTGTATTTCAGCAAGACACAGACAATCAAAGCGCACTACACCATCATAGTGAAATACAGCATAAAGCACTAGTAAAACCTCAGTGATACTTATTCTACTGTTTTAACACTTTGAAAGTGATGATAAACACTGCAATTAATTTGCATAGAGCACCATATGGTCTTCAATACAGCGTAGTTATGCAAACAGCAGTTTTTCAATAGTTTATACAATAGTATAGCACCACATAACCACCCATTGTTTTATTTGAGTTTATGCAACATAGAGCCACAATAAGTCACACCATTACTGCCTGAGTCTAAGCACAAACCACATTAAATCAGGCAGAGAAACAGAGAATGGCTTCCAAGCTTGGCTTCCAAGCAAACTTTATTCCATGATCTTAAGACCAGGGGCAGTTAACTGTGACTGGACCAAAGCTCCAAACCAAGAGCTGCACCTAAACTTTGGAATGACCTTTACTAAGACTGACAGAGTCACATTTTAACACATTTAGTCTTGCTTTTACTGATTTTGATGCGTTTGCATGTAGTGAATATTTGGTTATGTGTTAAAATCACATCATTGCTACAAGTATGTGGTCTGAGACTTTAACGAGTGTAACTTGGCTATTTTACTGCATTATGAAGCCCTCGTAATTCAGTCCAGAAAAGTACTATACAAATAAACATTTACTTCCTTGTGTGTGTAAATTTAGTGGAGTCCTGCTTGGTAAACACTGCTTTGCACCATTTCCCAAGATATTCGGATCACTCTAAATGTCTTTAGTAGTGTCACATTAGTTTATAGTGTTGGCAGCAGTAAGAGCAACATTTTAGCAAGGTGTTGTGATATTAGACATTCAAGCATTTACCTTATGTAATGCTTTCCTGGCCTTCAAAGAACTCTTGCTATCAAGGAGTCTTTTTCCAGGTTGCTGTAGGATCAATGAAAATGTAGCACTATTGCATCTGTACTTTAGATAAGTATCTGTTCAGTTTGACAGGTTTTCCAAACTTCATGGGGATCAGAGAGTGTGCTCATGTACTCATATAACTGCTTCATTGGTGGGCTGTCGTAGCCATGCATTCATTTGCAGCATCAACATAAAGATAAAGACAGGTTTTATAGCCTACTACATTTCGCATTGATTCAATTAATAATACATTTGAATGTCATTAGAATGACCAGCAAGAAAAATCTGTGAATTTCTATGGTGTAAGTGGTTTTTGAGCAGTGTGTTCCAGCAGTGTTACCGATTCAAATGTTTATACGTAATGCTGACTGCCTCATGCCCAACACCGAAGCCTAATGGCCTGGCTCAGTGTATGAGTCAAAGATATTTGAAATATCTTCTCAGGCACACAGGCGCATCAAGAGCAAGCTTCTCAGAAGGGTTAGGTGCATTGTGGGAAGCCCATCATTCCGTGCCGGTATCAGCTGCCTGCATTCTTGGTTGCTAAAGTACAAGGCAGTTGGTTTGTTCCCAGTCTATGGATTAATGTAGTTCTACAAAAATGATTTTGCCATTCTTGAGTGTGTGTTCCTATTTCACTGTCCTGCCACCACACATGCTTCACTCAACTTAGGTTGCCTCCAAGTGAGATAATTAATAAATGCACCCTAAAGCCTATTATTTATCCTAATTACATGTAATTTCCTCAGCTTCCCAACTATTAGTTTGTAATGAATTTACCTGCCTATATAATTTATTTGTTTTTAGAAAATATATCACTACTTTCCTCACTTCGTTTCTGTCACACTGCAATACTGCCAATTGTGTTTTCAGGGTTGTTTGTGCATTCTGCAGACTTCAATTATGAAATGCCCTGAACCCCGAGTGCACTATGTGAGGTTATGTCAGTCCAGTTTGTGCCAGTTTATTTACTGTAAGTTTTTCTTGAAAAACCTTAACATCAACACCAACACAACCATGTTCACCAACACTCCATGGTCATGCCTCGGTTGTCACCCAGCCAGTATACTGATCCCACTTTCACCAATCACACTCCACAACCACTTCCCTGGTCCCAATCGCTCATTTACAGGTTACTGATTAGGTTACTACAGGTTACACCCAGTATCATGCAGCAGCACTTCACGTTACCCTCCACTGAGGCTAAAACCTAGCTGATTATACAGTCTATGAGAACTCCTAAGTCACTGTTATTTAGTTTTTGTTAATAAACCTCCCTGTCAGCCTGAACTCGCACTTCGCTCATCTGTTGCTACAATGTCACACCAGAATAAATGAACCACACTAACAATATCAATGAGACGGAGCTGTGGAGGAAGAAGGAGCAGGAGGTGAGGATGGCAGAGACACGTCTTTACTATCCATTCAAACAGAGAGCAGTACAAAAAAACGCAACGAGCGCTAAGTTCAATAAGAAGACTTTTAACAAACAGCGACGTGAGAGCGAGCGTGAAACGTCCAACAGCGATGCAGGCTTCTGTGAGATGATTGCGCAGCACTGGCGCACTGGATTTGCGGCTTTTTGTGCAGAGAGAAAAGCGGGGAAACCAAATGAGGAACAGGTGCACTGAATTAGCGGCTGGGTGACTGTGAGCGAGGGAGGAGTCGAGTGTGTGAACGTCGGTGAGTCGGCGTCGCCCTCGAGCTGCGTGGTCGGCCTCCCGTGACAAGCAACACCATTTCCTGTGATATTAACTATAACAACAGCTACTCTGAAATAGTGAAAGGCTACGTAAGCTACATGCGCTAGATACGCTGCACTCTGCTTCGAGGAGCAAGACTAGTAATGGAACCTATTATTGCGCAGTAGTTAGGAGTATTTAATGATACAGCACAAACTAAACGCGGTATGTTACTCTGGGATAACACTGTCATATAAACTGTTATTGGGAGGTCTTGTCTGTCACCCTTAAGCCACATCATGCAGAGAAGTCTTCCCCCATCCAGCTACCCTACACAGTCCCTCTGGCTTCTCTTACTAATGTCAACTAAAAAAACATTCTGCCAATTTTGTTATTATGAAGTTTCCTTTAGAATGATTATACATTCCTCGATATCTTCAACAAGCAGACCATGTTAAATTGTAACTCTTATAGTTTAAAGCATATCATAAAGTTGCCTCCAGATCAAGTGAATTTAGACAGTTTAAACCAGCTTTAGATGACAAATGTGTAATAAAAGCTGTATCCATCTTTGCTATGTATGACTCATCATATCTTTGTAAATCATTTTCTTTAACAGTGGTCACGAAATAGGGAATATGGACGCAGATAATATGGATTTGTATAATACTGTAGTTGATCTACGTTCACCCTGGATTTAACAAGACAGTCTGCCATTTCTAGGGAAGTTTAGAACCGCTTGGTCAGGAACCACAAAAGCCATACAAAGTTTAGAATGGTTAAGTGCTAAAACTGAATGAAAGAGAGAGAGGTTCAAGGAGATGGTGAGACTGAATGAGAGACAGGTTGAATGACATAGTGAGAGTGAATGAAACCCTAAGCTCAATAACCTGTAGTCAGCTACCTGATAAGCATTTTACATCAAACAATATTATTTAATGAGAGGTTCAGTATTGTTTAATAGTTCCACATTAAACAATATAAAGAACAGGATAAAAACAGGACTACATGAAAGGAATTTTTTTAAATATATATTAATATACATCAGTACTGACATCAATTTGTGTGGCTTTATTAGAAGGTTTTATGGTTTTATAACATGCCAGGGTGGAATATTGGTCCATGGTTAGTAAATTAAGGTACTGAGAAGGCTGTGATTTCAGAATAGTGCACAATACTACAGGCTCCTATTGCTGTTATATCAATTTAATAACCAGAAGCTTGTAATAGTCAAGACAGTCCATTTTATTTAATGTTCAAGTTATTAATTCCTTTGATAATTAATAGCAATATACATACATAATGTCCAGTTAGTCCTACGTTTCCTGATGGCTCCACGCTAGAACTTGTTATGCAGTGTTGATCTAGTCGTACATTATCCATTATCAATAACATTACAAAGTAACAAACCTGCTAACCAGTGCTGGTTGAAAGAAAATATACCACCAACACATTGTGTTGAAATATACCATATATACTATATACTATATGGTCAAACACACCATATTTGGTTACTATCTAGTAAGTGTATTACAAAAAAGACTAGAGAGGAGGTGAGGTGTTCAGGAAAAGTCATCCATATAGTAATGACATCAAACTAATACCTTACTCCATTAAACAACAATCACTTAATAAGATTTACTATGTAACATTAAGTGACATCATATAATTAAAAAAATAAGGTGACTCTTGTTTATCTCTTTGACTGAAGTAATAGAGATGAAATTGACTTATATGGTATGAATATGTTAAGACTACAAAAGTACAGAATATCTAAATTTGCATTGGTGTAAATGTGAAAAAGGGAACCCACAACTGCAGCAGGGAACACCATCGCAGTTAAATCTCCTCTTACATAAGATTCGAGACCCATGATTCTTTGCAATATATGAAAGCACTTGAGATAAGATACACAGTTGTCAAGGTAACCAGTTCGGCTCACACTCACAACATTACAGGATTTTGAAGGCTGTTTCCGAGACTGCTTGCGACTCACTCGGGTTGTGAGCGGGTTCATTCAGTCTCTTACTGAGGTACAGCAGGGCCTTACAACACCCCCCGCCCCTTTCCTCCCTAGCCCTGCCCACTTCTTTAATTTGTGTTGACTTGGGGGTCCAAGCACTGCTGGTGTGCTGAAAAATAGGTTGAAGTCCATTCACAATTCACAAAACACATATGAAACCATGCATACGGACTGCCGTACGCCTTATGGACTGCACCTCTGTTCTTGGTTTTCTTGTAAGCAGGCCATAAGGAAACTGGGCGTGTTGGACAGGCATATACTTCCGTCCACACGCTCCCCGGGAAAGAAAGGACAGAACACATCGACCAGGGACACGTTGTCTACACGTTGTACACGTCGATCGTTAATCAGCACTGATTATGTATCCCTATGGCCGAGCACCTTCACTGATTATGTATCCCTATGGCCGAGCACCTTCACTGCCTGTCAATCTGAGGTCACACGAAGCTACTTAATGGTTCTATAAATCTTCTATTGGCATTGTGGGAGAACTCCTGGCAAATATCTATTGAACAGTGCTGTAATCAAGCTTTCTTTCCTTTCATAGAATATCTCATCTGTTCCACCTCTGCTTAGCTCACTGACCATTCACTCTCTACTTTCTCTACTCTCTCTTTCTTTCTCTCTACCTCTATCCCCACTTTCTATCTTTCTATCTCTCTCTCCGTTTCTCTACCTCCCCCTCTTTCTTCTGATTGTCTTTCCCTCTGCATTGCTGCAGAGCGCAATGATAAAAAAAAAATGTAGTTGCCTAGACAACTAAATGACTCAAAAGTGAATCTAGCAATAGTTGCACATGGCTGCATTGTGGATGGCAATGCGTACGCACCGGTGGGGGTGGACCCAGGTCAGAGGACATGTGGTGAAAAGTACAGCCTACAGCCCTGCAGTGATCCATGAGGTGGTGAATTACACCACAATGTCCTCATAGCCTAAAAATGGCCTAGTAGAAAAAAATGGGTTGCGCATATATATATATATATAGATATATATATATATATATATATATATATCAATTAGTGT
>JAOYMR010000017.1:18050641-18077805 GCA_025802075.1 Tenebrosternarchus preto | reverse complement strand
AAAAAAAACACAAACACCACACCACACCACCAACCACCCCCTCCCTACTCCACCCCCACTTCCTCTAGGAAGGCTTGCCTTGTTTGGATATCTCCACTCACTTTAGAACAGATGAAGAGAAGAGCATATCCTACGTAGTCAGGCCCATAAAAGCGAGCATTGTGACGGGAATTCTGCGATTCAGCACATTACAACAACAGCTTAGGCTGCTGGAGGAGTCATTGAAATGCGTGGTGCATGGTGATTTTGACAGCTTGTGTAATTTGTTGAGATTTTAGATGATGGTTAGAGCAAATTAATAGGCGAAATACTAGTAGACCAGTGCTGAGCTTCTAAAGTGCTTCCACCGTAATGGAATTTTCTCATTTCTTAAGTGTATTATGTACTTTCAGTCTGAAGAGTCTATAAGAACAGCCGCCCTAATCAGATTAACTGTTTAGAAACAACAGCGTGCAGTACGTTCAACCCTAATTAGTGCTTTAAACTTAAAGACAAAGTTTTCTATAAGAAAAGTCATGTTCTGCTCTCTTGGTATCTGCAATCTGTATTCATCACGCACACGCACATAAGGCACTGAGTGTCTTCTCAATGTTCTGCCCAGCCTGAACCGTACAGCTGTTTTTAGCTCATCATCTCCTCTTTAGCGCGTGAACTGCATGCTCTGCTGATCTCAGAACAGATCATTACCTTGCCAGTCTGAGTTTGTCGACACCAATAACCTCCCTGGTTGCTACTTTATGGTGTAGGCCACTGTCATAGACAGAATGTCACAGCGTGTAATAATGTAAAGAGTAACGTAATACACTCCTTTGTTAAACTGCATGTAATAACTGAGCTGTGCATAATGTTCAAGTCCTTGAGACAAATTAGCTTGTTGCATCTCATTATGTGCCCTCTGAGAACGTGAACGTGAATCCATGTGAGATTTGCCTGTTTTGGCCATTTTTCTTCCCACAGTACAGAGAGAGTTCCTGATCTCAGTTCAGCAGCTTCTCTTCACAGCTCTTCACAAATGAAAAGACTCTTTATATATTCACTGCAGGGCATTCAGCAACTACCACACTGTCTGCTGGTGCTGACCAGTTTTCTTCTACACTTTTTTGTTGAGCCTTTTTGGTTTTTCCCTAAAATGTATTAAATAGTTTAAATCTATGATAGTAGAAATCTATGATTTCTAACTGGTTTACCTGATATGGGTGTCACGATGGTGACCCTGGCCTCCTCCCTTGTCCCGCACCTGTGTGGGTGTGCCGTGTGTGTTAGGTGAGTGTATGTGTCTGTGTGGGTGTGCCGTGTGTGTTAGGTGAGTGTATGTGTTTGTGTGGGTGTGCCGTGTGTGTTAGGTGAGTGTATGTGTTTGTGTGGGAGTGCCATGTCGTTTATGAAGCTTTATAATGACCCTGGACCCTGTTTATTCATGCATCTTAAATATCAGGATTAAAGACATAACATATTTTAAGGACTGTGCACATAAAATGCAAATGTAAATACCGGTACACTGAAGTATTTTGAACTAATAATAATTCAAGTCAATCAAACCATATCTCAAGATGGTCTAAGACGTTTGTGACAGCTATGAAGGTAGTGTGAGAGACACGCCATCATGAAGTTGGTTACTCCCCCCTAATATTGATGCGTGTTGGGGATTCTGGTCCATATTGTTAGCAGAGGAGCAAATCTCCACCACCACCACCACCACCACAGGCATTTGTTAATACACACATGAGCAGCAATAAAAAAACTCAAGAAACATAACTAGAAGTATTACAAAAAAAAAAATTACAATACTAAGATAGAGTGTTTTATAAAAAGAACTAAATCAGCTCATCTGTAAATGGAGTAATACTGGCTAAATAATGTTGTCATGTACTGGAGTCTATAGATGCACTTTGTATATGCACATTGTACGCTCAGATCAGTAATACATACCCAGTGAGAATGAAAACACAGACTGAGCTTCTCTGGGTCTTTAAATCTTGGCTTTATTTTATGTCTGGTTTTCATGAATATACATTATATATGATACTGCCACCAAGGTTTATAATTCACATACTCTCCTGTCCTGTTTGTCGTAGTGATTATATATTATTGTGATCGTGACTGTATATATTGTGTTGTAGTTGTCGTTCTGAGCAGATTTTTCAATTACTGGACTGTCTGCTCATTGCACTATATGAAGCCCTTAAGAACGTTGTCTTGTTGTGTCCATGTGGACTCCCTCACCCACTGCACCCACTGCACCCACTGCACCTTGCACACGGAGGAAGGCTATTTAATTCCTCCAGGTCCTCGTATGTGGTTGGAATGACAGTCCTTGGTTTCACTCATCTTTCTCCGAGCAGGTTTTTTCTCCGCCTCCTGATTGGTGTCTAGCCATTGTTACCAGTCTAGAATGCATTACGGCACGGGGACGAGCACAAGGATGAAATATTTTCTTGTGAAGCTGCACCTCATTACATCTTTGTCCACACAAAGCAATCAGACCACAGCTATGAAAATATCCCTTCATCCCACAATGGAGGGACATCATGGTTCTTGTTCAGGTCAGTCTTGCACACAGTGATTTTAGAAAGCCAGATATTCAGAAGTGAATATGGCTACAATGAGCTAGAGACATGGGGGAAAAAGAAGATGGAGAAAGATGTATACAAACAATAAATGTATCCCACCGGAATTACCGTCAGTACAATGTTCGGTTTGACCAGGTTTATGCAGAAAACTGAGAATCACACTTTACAAAACGTGACAGCAGCAAATTTCTGCAAACAGAGAGAAAAAAAAACCTAAAAGAATGAAACGCTTGCTTCAGCTTCACCAGGGTCAATCAGCTGGCCTAAAAATACACACTGCATTGTTTCCATAGAAATAGAAAAATATGTAGTTGTGTTTATAATTAGGGAGCGATGTAAGCAAGACACATGAGAAGTTCACACCCTGATCTTGAGTTTTTTATAATGTCATATACAATACTTAGGTCACACAAAAACCTACACAATTTCAAAACATAGTAGTGCCATATTTTGTTTATATACTCAACACCTGCACTATTAATTAGAAATACTTGAGAGTATTACAACCCATCTGCAGAATTAGTTTTAACTCATTTCCAAATGTACCGTCAATGGACAGGACTGAGGGCCACCCACTACCCAAATATGATCCAGTCAGTAGTGAATCTCTTGCCAGGAAGTAACCAGTGATAAGCAGTGAAGAGGGCAGCATGCCAAAAGGGCGCCTACATTGTGTAATTATAGGACATAACTATAAAATCCACATACAAGACAGCTCTGCCTAATAAAGCGGCCAGTGAATGTAGGTCATTAGGTGGGTGTTTCTAACAGGTGACTAGGTAGGTGTTTTTAATCAGTCACTAGGTAGGTGTTAAAAAAACTGGCTGATGACTGATCATCAGTCATCAAATACACATAAAAGTACACAGTGTATTTTAAGAATTTGAGTGAACGTGTCTTTCACTTACTGAGGACAAGACCGAATGAAAAAAGGGCCCTGGAAACAATAAAGAACTAAAGATGGTTACAATACAGGCCTTGCAGAGCCTCATTAGATAAGATATTTAGAGTGACTGTGCATATCTGTGAGTGGAAAATGGTTGTTTTAAGACTAGTCTTTTCAATTTTTTTTTAATCACAGTGATTCTGTGAAATTGGAGCATTATTTCTCTCTCTAGATAAATATGTAAAGGTAGGAAAAACTGCAGTGAAGTATACAAAACTGGCTTTACCTCCTATAACTACAGAAGAACTTTGCTTGCAGAGCTGATGAAATAAAGCACCTCTGTCCAAAATGACCTAGAAACCATGTATTTTGAATGTGTGTGTGTGTGTACAGTGCTGTGCAAAAATCTTAGGCAACCATTAGGTTTATTGTTTTATTGATTTAACAATAGTATAATATCTGCATATAATGACTTTTCAGTCTCTTTATTAGAATATAACCTGAATATATAGGACATTTCTATGCAGTATTAAAAACAAGAAAAATCAGAAAAAAACAGCTTCTGAACTCCCCTTAAACACTTGAGCAATAGTAGGAATAGTAGGAATAGTAGGAATAGGATGGAATCTGGCTCTTTTCAAGTCTCTCTTGGTTATAATATACTAAAACTTCTGAACACTTCAGAAGAGTCTGTGCAAAAGACTTCTAGATGGGGGAAGAGCAAAGTTCTGGGTTGGATGTGTGTGTTATTATTTATATATACACACGTTATATTATTATACACACACACACACACACACACACACACACACACACATATATATATATCCAGAAGATACTGAGGCAAGCACTGCACATCACCAAATCCTGGTATGACTTGGTGGTTTATAAATCTTATGAAGCTCTTTGTCTTAGCGCAAACCCCTTGCTTTGCTCGTCACAGAATCCAGAAAGCCCAGCCCCTCATCACCCACACCATGCAGCACTTTTAACTAAAGCTACCATGAATTCATCTGAATTTGTAATCATACATTTTTCCGTTAGATGCTGCTTCCCTTATTCCCCACTGCAGGGTCAGCTACATTACGAGCAGTGAGGTTTTCTTCTGTTCGTCTCTTGTGCGACCAAGGCAGGATGTGCCATGGAAGACATCCGTGTTTTAATGCTTCATTAGTCTTATCCCCTTAAGCAAGCTTTGGTGAGGCACATCCAGAACACTGCTCTCCGCCATGACAGTGATGAGTAACACACAGATGGATGTGAGACTGTACATTTCCCTTATCTAACACAGTTGAAAGTCAGATGGCTGTGGAACATACCGCCACACCTGGGATTTGAGAAACCTGTTTAATTGGAATGTTCTGCCATGTTGGCTTCAGTCGGCGTTGGCCAAGCACTTCTGAAACACCTGAACAGTTTCCATCAGAGACCATACATCTACTGAGAGATGTGCACTGAACATTTGAATTTTAGCCCAGCTTTCAGGCTAACTCAGTCCCACAAGTATAGACAGTGCCAGGTTTACAAGACCAACTAACATTGTTAATTGTACAATTCAATGTGATGTGTATAAAGTTTCTTTGAGAAGGAGGGGCGTGCTGATAATAGAAGTTTTTTAAACAAATTATGAAAGAAAACAAACGAGAAATGATTTCAAGAAACACACGCCAAACCGACAGTTGTGCAAATGTGCCAGTACACAACAGGCCTCATTAAGGAAATGTGTTGAGTGTATGGTTATTTTCTCATAAATATTCCACTCTAAACCACCATGTGATGCATCTTTCGCAGTAAAACTAGAAAGTACATCATAAATACAGCTAAAATAAAATAAACAGCCAGTTACAGAAAGAAGTCTGGACTTCACAATATAGTATGTTAACTGCTATCCATAGCTTTCATTTCCTCTAAGTCTGCTTAGCCAACTGCCACACGGCTTTTGTGTTGTGGATGTGTGGACCTGTCCATAGTTATGGTGTTGTTATTTGTCACACCTATTGTCATTTGTCTGTGCGTGTATACAGAGTAGTGTGCTCTGTGTGTCTTTCTCGGCGTTTAGTCCTTCGTAGCCTGTGCTAGTGCGTTTGCTCGATTACTTGTTTTGTTTGCACTTCATGTTTGTTTCCGTGTTCCAAATAAACACTCCGCGTCCAAAGAGGCTGGTTTCAGCATTTCTGCTTCATCCCCTCATGTTTCAGAAAACCTCCATTACCAAGGAACACAGCCGGTCTGAGCCGCAGTGATAGAGTCTGGGGTCCCCACAAAGGGGAACTCCCACAAAAAAGGAGAACCTGTGCTGAAATCAACGTGCTACATAGCCCATTCCAAAACCCTCACGTGCCTCCACTGGAAGGGAGGTGGTATCACCCACACCCAAACCCGCTCCCTGCCCCAAAGCCGGTGCCTCCAGTGCTCGAGGCCGCAGCTGGTACTCCTGTTGGAGTTTGGCCTCCTTCTTCTCCCAGCCTGCCGCCGGAAAACAACATCCCATGCCAGGGCTGTTCACGTCCTTGTCCCTGTCCGTCCCCGTCACTGTTGTTGTGTCTGTCCTTGTGTTGGCCTTTGTTTCCCTAAACCTTCCTGTCTCTGTGCCTGTCGCTGTATTTCTCCCAGTGGTCCTCCCTTCTGTCTCTTCCTCTATTGCCCAGCTAACCGAGCCGTGGGTCCCGTCCAGCCCTGATCTGAAAGCCCAGGTGGAGGTTCCTATCATGCTGACCCTGGGAGTGGAGTACCGTGATGCTGATGCCAGTAGCCACTTGGGTGGGTGTTGTACCAGGCCCCCCTCTTCGGCTATTCCCCCTAACAAAGCGAATTGGCACACGGCTTTCATGTGTGTGTCTCTGCGGATGTGTTTGTCTTACTTGTGGCACCTGTCGATAGTTATCATCCTGTTATTCATCACACCTGTTGTCATTCACCTGTCCATGTATACAGACTCGTGTGCCTGTGTGTCTTTGTGTTTAGCCTTTTCTGGCCTCTGCTAGAATGTGGCTTATGTGTGTTCCAAATAAACATACTGTGTTTGAAGAGACTGACCTCAGCATCCTGTTTCATCCCCTCACATCACAGCGACATTTTCAAAATAAAAGTAAAAGGGAGTAAAAATAAAATTTGGGGAAAAAAATATATTGGCATAATTGGGTAATAATCAATCAGCTACTTAACAATGTGCAATTTAAATTTGATAGCGTAACAATACTGTTTGTTGTTTACAGGCTTTATATAATTGTGTTGTAATAAAATATATAAAACTACTTACGATTCCCACAAAAAAAGCTAAAACAAACAAGTTGTGTTTGTCACACTAACAAACATACCATATTACCATTTGCTACCTTCCATTTGAAAATGAACATGGCATGAATATTCAAATATTTATATATGTAGAACAATATAATACTGATATAAGTTTGGGAGTAGGACAGACTTCTTCGATAGCTGGCAACTTTATGATATGACAGCTATGGTATTGAAAGTATCCTTGTTCCAACTGCTGTGGCAAAAATACCAGTTCTCTGGTTTGGTTTTTGACTTCAACACTCCATAAGCCAAAACATCTGGTGACAACTCCTCAGCCTCTCCAGTGTTAGCAGGAGAGGCTGTTTTTAAAGAATTCAAATGCAATTGGTTCACCTAATAATGGTGGGAGGAGCAATCAACTATACCAGGAAATGTCTCTGGCTCCGGGTTGCCAGCCATCACAATTTTCAAACTCTAAAATACATACACATGTAGTGTTAAAAACACTGCAGCAACCCCCAGTGCAGCATACAAAAGTCAAGCCATAAATGGGTGTTCTGCAAAGAGAATGTTAAAATAGTGATGAAAGGTAGCAGGTGGAAAAGACAAAGTTGTTTATTTCCCGGGTGTGGAAGGACATCATACTTCAGTAAGATCACAGTGTGCACACTGCAGAGGAGACAGCCAGGGGAGGGGGGGTAAAAGGGAGTCAACCAGTTCTGCAGAAACGGCAGAGGGAGACCTCCAAGGGTTGCCTAGGAAACCTCACCTCTAGAACAGAGCGGCCTGTCGGGTTAAAAGGAGACAGGTGATATTTCAGGTGGGAAGGCTAATGGCCATCTCCAGACCTTTATCTGGATCGGAATCTGCTCCTCGGTACAACCTGCGTGTGCCGATTTTGCGAGAGCACGTGCAGTGTGTAGAACACATCAGGGGCTGTCAATACGAACAGCAAACGTCTCCATATCAAACCGCATCCTGTAATATGGATCTTGTGATATAGCTTGTCTCAAAATAGCTTCCTGAGAACACTGTCACCATGACGTCAATGTGGAAAGCCTTCTGGACTCTGGATAATTCAACTCAAACAGAGCATCAGGGTTCTTTAGCTGATAAGCAGGATGCGGTTTTTGGGGTAGCTGATCTCGGCTTCAAACTCAGAGCAATAAGACCAGGTTTTATTTTTCTATTCCAACGGAGGTCTTTTCTGTTCATCCTGGTGGATTTGAATTTCATCCATGTTTTTTTTTATCAAGCATTGTAGTTAGGTCCACTTCTTCTGGGCAACAGGCACTGGTTGGGGGAAAACACAGACTGAAGGACTGTGGGTAAATCCCTCCTTGGACTCAGTACAGGCAGCTTGTCAAGAGCTTATAGACCACTGCTGGTCTGAGAACACTGTAATAAACAATGAAAAGCTACACATAAAAGTTGGACCAGAGTGGATTAATATACTCTGTTATGTTCTGCTATACTCTGTTATACTGGGGCAGAACGTGTGTGGTGTAATTGGTCAAGAACATTGTCCACTATAGCATGGACTTGTGATCAATTGATTAAGAATGTTGTCCACTATAGCATAGACTTGAGATCAACTGGTTAAGAACGTTGGACTTGAGATCAATTTTCAGTGATGGTAGAGGCATGAGCCCCTGTGAACAGCTATCTACCTGTAGAATTAAAGGAATGCAGCAGTTGGTTAGTTATGCAGAAGTGGACTTTGCCCTCTCCCAGACTGGTATCTATCCAATAAGCAGACCTAGACAGCATGCAGAAAACAATGGCCATTGTCTAAAAAAGGATAGATTTCAAATGGACCAATCAACTGATGTCCTGGCGTGTGAAAAATAAACTGACACACACACACACACACACACACACACACACACACACATACACTTACAAACATGCACACATGCCATTAAACAAAAATAAACAACTGCCTATTTGAGAGTCTAACAATATCTTTAACAATGCAGTGGTCTTCCTCTTCAAACACTTAAGACTGCATAATGAACTACAATAATAATAAGATTAAAACACTAAAACTGCATTTTTACCCTGTTACCATAAATTGTACAAACACTAAAACTGCATTTTAACACTGTTACCATAATTAGAAAAATAAACAGATCATTTTAATGACAAAAAAAGTGTAACTGTTAAACAACCCCCCTCCTCTAGATCTACTGTTCAGTGTACTGTGCTATACTGTAACCGTGTGAACTTCTTGTTGCCATGGTAAAGAACTCAACTAGCATTAGTATTAAATTTCAGCCACATTTATAAATGATAGGGATAATCTCCCAATAACGCCTGATTTAGCATTAAATCAGACATAACTGCTAAGGTGTAAAATACATCTGATTTATCATTAAATCAGACATAACTGCTAAGATGTAAAATACATCTGATTTAGCATTAAATCAGACATAACTGCTAAGGTGTAAAATACATCTGTTCCACCATCTGAATGATTTTTCTTTTTTGCTTAAAATTCCAACCTGCTAACACTATTATTGTAACTTTAGAAGCTTAAAGATTATTTATGTAGACTATTGCTGAGTATAACACATGCCAGGGTGTAGTACAATGGTTCACAAATGAACTACAATTAAATTCATTTGGTGCCACCATCCATCTCAACTTGCTCTCTTGTACCCAGAGGAGGGGGAAGCAGAACTGACACTGGCTGAACTTCACAGCCGAATCCCTGCAGTCGACCAGATAAAAGCGAAGGAATGGAAAGAAAGCTGGAAGAAAATGAATAAGAAATCAAAGCACCAACAGAGAGAATTAGGGATTCAAAGAGTCTCCAGCAGCAAAGGTTCAGATCAGAGGCCATGGTGAGAAGCTCATCGGAAGGACCAGCCCTGCGCCTGTTCACTGAGGGCTCTCGTATTTAATGGATTGGCAATGTTCTGTTCTCACCAGTGTAACCGGAGCAAACCCACAGCTGACTGCTCAACTGCTACACCTAAGACACTTCAGTCCTTGCAAGTCAAAGCCAGAGGTGAGACCATTTTTTGTTGCTCTTCAGCTGGTTGCCACGGACCAGAGCTCAAACTCCACATTACCACACCCTTTAGCGTACTCTTCTGTCAGCATATACATCACAATACAGCGATGTTTACGGTCAACACTAAACAGCGCAGTGCTGAGGCTCTCCAACAGAACACCTGAGAACTTGTTTTATGTAGAGCCTTTTCTTAGGGCCCTGAAAATTGCAGATTAGCAGCATTCATTCAGTTCTAGTCAGACATTTTAATGGGTGCAATTCCATGCTTTTGACACATGCAGGTAATGTCGAACGTGGTGTGCCAGCTACATTTCTGAAGCCTGAAAAATTGATCAGTGTGGAATAACATAGAGAGCTTGCAGTAACTTCAGAAACAGAGAGCAAAACAGAAGGGTATCTATCAATATACAGCCATTCCTGTGAGTGACAAAGCAAATGAGCCCACATTAAGTCACTGTCAAAATTATTCTGACCACAAAGAGACCCTATAAGTGATACTACAGCAGCGACGTTTAGGGCAGTTATTTATAACCACTTTAGAGTTTTAGATTTTTACAGACAATTATAGACAGAATGAATGCCAGAGTGACATTTGAACATGAGTCATTCTGACTTTAGACCTGACAGAACGTAAACAGATTTCCTCTGTTGAACTTATGGGGCTGGAGAACATTTGCGTGACAGTCAATCCATCAGCTCATGGCTTATGCCTGTGTCTTTGTGATGTGGCTTAACGAAAAAACAACACATTTCCATGTGCAATCCCCTCTCTGTTGCCTTACAGAGAAGGAAATATTTGAGCACCTGTCAAGCTGACATTTTACACAGTATGGAACAGGTTGTGTTCAGTGAGAATTTAGAGGAACTCTATCACTTGTTTCTTCAGTGCCATGTTAGTTTGCTCAGGTACATAATGGAGTTGGTTCCACATGCCTACTGGGAAAACACAGTGGTCGAACTGGAAGCCGGTGTTAGCACTGAACAACAGCTTCACGTCATTCCTGCTCTCTTTGAACAATTAAAAAATTAAAGTACAGCTATAAAATATATCACTCAGTCATAAATAGTATATTTGCAACTGTTACAGAGGTTGTAGCACTGAGATCAACAGTAACTATTGTGAGGCACCGATGGACTCAAGACACCAGAACAGGGACACCGACACAGGGTGGGACTGAGAGAGTCTTTGAATACTATAGGTCGTGCTTGAGCAAGCTAGAACACATCTACCGCGCGACACGGAGAAAACCGCGAGCTATTGTGGCGACGCTTTGCCTCCCTCCCGTCCCGTTCGTCCTGCATGCCGATTGTGCCTCACTGTCTTGACTCAAGCAGTTTGGAGAATGGTCAGGTCACAAGGTGGATCACAACGACGCAGGGTTGCCATCTGAGAGCACGCTAAACGCCAGCGTGGTGATGCCAACGTGGTCGTCTCACCTCCTGAGAACCACTGAGGAGCACTGAGAATGCACCTTGGTGAGAGCATGGAGGCAGCAGACAGGAGTGCTTCTGCGGTCAGCCCATGGTAGGACGTCCAGGCTGGTTAGAATGCCGGGCAGGCAGAGGCTTCTTCTGCAGATGGCGCATGACATGCACCCAGAGAC
The DNA here is from genome assembly GCA_025802075.1 of Tenebrosternarchus preto. NCBI lineage: Eukaryota > Metazoa > Chordata > Actinopteri > Gymnotiformes > Apteronotidae > Tenebrosternarchus > Tenebrosternarchus preto. The sequence continues at coordinate 18,066,486 of JAOYMR010000017.1, read as the reverse complement.
TTCTACTGGCACACCTTTTTCTGGGGGGAGGGGGGTGTTAGTGGCTGTCCCCAGGCTTTGGGCCAATGAGAAAGCAGAGAAGAGTGAGACAAGGACTGTCAAAATGCCGTGTGCCTCTCTGCCATTTTTATTTGGGTTAAATCTGTGTTAAATCTTCAGTGAGTCACCTTTCTATTTGGTTATTTGCACCAATAAATTTTAGAAATGTGTCTCTGTTTATTTCTTGTTTTCACTGATAATTTCAGTCACTTTTCTGCTTGCTTTACTTTTTAGAGACTTCACTTTGCAATAAAAGAGCCGTTCCTTGACACACTCTGATTATTCCACCACACCAATCCTACAATATATTATAAGCAAATTACTTTTTGTTTCAAGCTGCACAGATTTCAGCTTCAGCCATTTTCCCACGTATAGCCAAGTGTGATTCTAAGTGTTTACATGTTATGATATACTTGCCTAAAAGAAAATGCTAATTTACTGCACGCTGCCTCTCACTTTTCTATAACTATATCTAGTGCATATGCACACACGTAAGTATAATCCTTTAATAATTAATTTTATATTCACACAAGGGATGAAACCCTCTGTTATGCAAATGTAATGCTAATATTGACCTAAAATTAACCCAGAGTAATCCATTAAATTTCAGTGGTTTCGCTGTAATCTTATTGAAAGATTAAGAACATTAGTTATGACAATTATAAGGAATTCTATGGGATAATTAATGGCAGTGAGGGACACCTGGAGAAACTGCCAGACCTCTGTCTACCCAGCAACAGCACTGCATGTTACACCACAACTCTGGTAACTTTAGTAACACTGCCTGTTACACCCATACCAAAACAATGCTCACTACCATTTCATTATCATGTGTCAGTGTCAATTCTATATTTGGAACAGTCTACCAAGAAATATGTTTAAGAGACAAAGTAACATATTATGCATAACAACAGTTTTAGGCTGTAATTGTAACAGTATTAGATTAATAAAGTACCCAAAAAATGTAGATAATAGAAAACACCAGGGATTTCTATTAAAGTGGGCAGCATTTTGAATGCGTTCCATTTTGAAGGCAAATAACTCATTCTATTTTACCCATTAGAATGTTGGCAAAAATACAACATTTTGTATTTACAGATTTATATAGAAAACATTCTGTCATCCTCTGCTGCAAAAATTACATCTAAATATTTGCAATTTCTTACACAATTTTGGAAGCACATTTTAAAAAATGACCTGCAGCTCATATCTTGTAGTCATCTCTGAAATTGCTTAGAGCGCTCTCGTGAGTGTGAACAGGAAGATGTATGGAGACCGAGAGAGCCACTCGTTCATGGCAGATGTGTCTGCAGCATTATGCCCCTTCATTTGCAAACCAAAGCTGCCTCTCCCTGAGCTAATCTCTCTGATTAGTGCAAGAAACCCTCTGCTTTTCATTATATAATTGCAATAAATTACAAAGACTTTGGCCTCTGGTTTAATGGTACTGGCCTTGAGAATCACCCTGGAAAATGCTGCATAATTGGGCCATAACTAGTTGATGTCGCAGAGAGGGCTAAGAGTATAGAGGTAGGATAGAGGTAATGGTGACACGTGAAAAAGAAAGACAAAATGAATAACTGATAGACACAGAGAAGCAATATGGAAATGATAACTAAGAAAACTTTCACCGTGGCTGTGTTTGCAGGTATGCAGCTAACAAGGGTTTCGCAAAGCCATCAATTTTGTCTGATTACAAGATACTGGTAACCTTCATCAAGGGGAGGCAGGGTTTGCAAGCTAAAAGTCCAGCGTTTTCATAGGCACAGGCCTCAATGTCATGTATGTGTAGATAATAATCCACTGGGTTTTATGTATTTTTTTTTTACAGAATCTTGTCACATATGTGCTGAAGGATTCCTGGCAGAATTGTACTTTTTCCAAAACTTATACTGGTCCAAATCACTGTCATTGCTAGAGAGCCTCTTCACGTGTGAAAATTGCATTGAAGATGTGGTTCACAGATAAAATCTCAAAAAAAATTCCATCTCAGGTTGTTATTGTTACAGAACCTAAAACCAACTATTTTAAACTTAGGAAGTGAGGTCATAGTAAACATGATGTTATTTCTCACCTCATAAACAAATTCCAGGATTACATTAATAAACAATCAAATAAAACAAATAAACAAAGTAAAGGGAATCAAAAAAATGACATAATAAATTACAAGGCACCTGTTTAAAAAATGGCCACTGTATGCTACATGAGTAATTAAGACAGCATGGCGGTAATCATACAATACGTCATGCTAGTACTTCCCCATAATGTTTCCTGTGAACCCTGGAAGTGCTCTTTCCTCAGAGATTAGACACAAGTCTTCCAGCCCCTGTTGGTCGGAGGCATCTCCTCACTGTAGAGTCCGTCTGTCTCGGTCTCCTCTCTTTACTGCGGAACGTGGGTTATTTTCTACCTGTGTAAAACCACTACCTGTCACCAGCTTGCACGATGTGTCCTCACCAACTGAAGCCACCCTTCAACCCGCCTTCCAGTTATCTCTGTCTGTTATCTGGAGGTCCCTGAAACGCCCTGCTGAACGGCTGCGTGGATCCGGATGGGCAGAACTTATCATTTGCAGTGTTGGTCTTTATTTTAAGTACCAGCTCCACCTCATCAGATTCCTACTTTAACCACTATGAGAGCTTTTCCTATTCATACCTAAGAGGCTGGATGAGAGTAACACATATAAACAGCCCAAGCAGGAGATGAAGGACCTCGGGCTCTGTTGAGTCTTTTTTTGGACACGGGGATCCTTTTCTGAATGCTGTAACCAGTTGCTAAGCAACTCTGAGGCTCCTGTACTGTATGTCAGTGGCAGCTGGTCTACTGCAGCATTCTACGCTCTCAACTCTAGAAGAACTACAGTTAAATCGAAGAGGTCCAAGGCATAAGGGCTGCAGTGTTTTTTCCCCAGGCTGCAAGCATGGTAGATAGATCTATTCAAAAAGACATAAGCAAACATGGGTATTCAGTGTTATCTTCAAACTGGAAACTGGGAGTGCTGGAACACTCCCAGCGTACAAGTTAGAGGCAAGCCCAATACGAGCCACAGTTTCTGTGACTGAGTCACAGACTGGATAACATTTCAAATAGGACTAGTACTCTATAGAGGATTATATATAGGATTATTTGAGTCATGACAAACAGTTTTTCAAATATTTTAAAATATTCTAAATATTATGAATGTCGCATGAGGTGAATACTGGTACTATACACTATACACATCTTTAACATTTTAAGTGAAAATTGATTACATTTTTTGTTTGGTTTTTAAAAAATTGGCCAAAATGTTGTAACACCTATAAACAATTCAACAAAATCACAATTCTCCTGACCACACAGACTTGGGCACCAGCCCAAATGTTTACAATCCTGTTTTAAAGGAAAATTGGGCTGGAGACATTGATTCAGTACTTCAGTGCTGAAAGTAATTTTAATCCTGGCTAAAACTTCATTTGAAGGTCCCTACTTAAGGACCTAATAAAACATTCATAAAACAGTCATAATCCACATATAGCCTGCTCACGTGGTTCACAGAGTCTACAGTTCCTGTGCTTGAGCCTCACGCAGCTCACAAGATAGGGGTGTAACGGTACACACAGTTAGGTTCACACCATGGTTTCAACATCACAGTTCTGCACGATTTTGACAATAACAAAAAAAAATGCATAAAGCTATTTTTATTTTCATTTAGTTTGAACTGACAGTAGTGCATGTTAGTTCCACCTAGTTCCATATTCCTCCCTAAGGAAGTCGGTACAGCCATCGATTAAAGGTAACAGTGAACATACACTCTCACATAAGTAATATTTCTATTTTAGGGCTGATGAAAAAAACAAAAGCCAATCAGTTCCAAAACTGAAAATCATCTCTTTTTGTTATAAAAGAATAAAACTAATAGAATAATAACATTATTTCACTTAGGCGATATTCAAGATTTAAAGCACAAGCCCAACCTTATGAAATGTAAATGCCATTTGCTTGTGTAATGATTTTGGCCCTGACTGATTCTAGGTTTTTTAGATGTGCTTTTTTTTTTTGGGCCTGGCTCTGGTGATTGGTTGTTTTTTATAGTTTATAGTTGGTTTTTATACCTTTCCTGTGGTTCAGTCCCCTGCCCAAACAAATGCACAATGCTATACCAATAAAAGTCCTTTACACTTGCCTACCTCTGCAACATGTTTGTAATTGTATGTTGCTCTGGATAAGAGTGTCTGACAAACATGGCTGGCACAACTGGATGAAGCAGTTGAATATATATGAGCATATTCATGTGTTTCCATACACATACCTGACACACTGCCCTTGTCTGACTTACTGTTGTGGTTCACTTTTCACAAAAAAAAAAACCCCAAAACATTCCCACACAGCTGGTTTGACAGAAGCAGGTGGGTCATCTGGCTGTCGTTTGCCGTTTGCATTCACCATAGTGTGACTGACTCATAGTGTGATGCCAGTGAGCTTCAGCTAAGCTTAGCATGGCATGTCGCTAATGGTTTACAGTTTAAGGTATCGGGGGAAATTTGATTTCCATGTATTATCTGTACAATTGCAAGCACCAAACAGTAATAACCATTATCGCGATGATTTGGGACAAATGCACAAATATGAGTCACTAATGAACTTCAGATCAAAACTGAAGTCTAAAATAAGTTGATATACTGATCTCAGTATCTCTTTCATTGTTCACAAATAATGGCTATTTTGGGTTTGGGTTTTTCTGTCACAGTCCGTTGTTGTGTGTGAAAGGTTCACTGATTATAAAGTATTTTGCCCATTCGCCTTGATCAGACAGAGAAAAGACACGATCCCATTTATTAAAGAAGAACAGATCTTTTGTATTGTTCATTTAAAATTTTAATTTCACACCATGCTGGGATCTGATCAACTTATTGACATCGGATTCCTGCCCATCCACTGACTCATCCAATCCAAACAAGGAGCTCTTCATGAACAAAATAAGTTAGCTACAGTAAATAAGTTAGCTAGAAAAGGGAAGGAAATTGCGTCCTTAACAACAATGTAGAAAATGGGCCTAAATCTATATTCATTATACAGTCAAAAACACAGTGGCAGTATATAGCCCAATATTTTTTTTTAATAATCGTGCATTCAAAATGGAAATCCCTAATACAAACACTTGTGTTGAAACAGAATAAACCAATCAAGCCCATTGTAAATGAAAATCCATTCTAGACCATACAGGCTGAATATACCTTTGACAAGCCAGACAACAGGAACATATGACGTACTAGCTGATAATAATAACCAAAGAGAACTAACTTAGCAAGGGAGAGGGAACAAGGTCTTCATTCAAGACCCTTTGTCATCAGTCAGCACAAGTTTGCAAAAAAGGCTTCTTGTGGTGTCTTTTGATTTAGCATGTCCACTGCAGGCAATGCACAGCTCAGACAAGCAGCACCAAGCGCAGGGGTATCAACCCCACAGCCAGGGTAAGTAGCACTGAAAGCAAAAGCCAGACGTTTAGGCAGAAGAACGGAATTTTCAAACCACCCTGTGATCAGCACCCATGATGAACTACAGAAAAGTAAGAAAAAAGTGGACACATACTAAATGGACTCTACACACTAACACTAATAGCAGCAGTTAGTTGAGGCTGCCAAATACGCTAGACTATATAAAGAATAGGCAACATTAAATCAGAGAAACAATTATAACTCCAGGAGGTAAAAGAATAGTGATTTGTCCATGAACAATTAATTAGATTGTGAAAGGGTTTAATAACTACTCTCAAAGGTTTCACTCAGAGCACTACTGTACTACCAGTAATGAGGTCAGGCAGCAGACTGCCCAAGAGCTACACTGGAAAACACTTTCTGACATTGTTCTATTGACCTGATGTTCTCAGCCCAGCAGGAGAAAAATGGAGGTCATCACAAAAAGTCACACATATCCTGTTGTGATAGCCAGCTAATGGGGCAGATGTTGTTTACTGGTTGACCAGGGTTAGCTCAGTCTGGCATAGTTTGTCTCGGGAGGTTTGCCGATTGGTTGTATATGCCTTTGATTCTTGTGTTTTTTGTCATGTATCTTTGTTTGGTTTTTGCTCCTCTCCATCCCCTTGTCATGTATCTCACAAACCTCCTGGTAATATATAAAATTCCCCACTCAACCTCCCACCGGTGGACTTTTTTTCCTTCCTTCAAGCTCGGGTCCTCTAACAGAGTCCTGGGAGCTGGACGATACTCCCAGGACTGCGTTCTTCTAGACAGAAATCTTGGATGTTGTTTCTGGGACCTGGTGCGGTCACAGCCCTAGAGCTTCAATTACCACAGGAACCTGTTGACTTCATGATCTGCTCTTTTTCTAGCTCATCTTTCAGCCCTTGGTGTTTCTAACTTCTCATGCTCCTTGTTCCTGTTGTTGCTATCACTTTCACTACATCTATTGCTACATCTATCACTACAACCCTCTATCTATTGCTACATCTATCACTACAACCCTCTTCTGCTGTTTAGTGTATGGTTGGTTAGCCATTACCATTTTCTTAGTCTTGTCTGGAAGTCCCACAGGATCATAGCTTGGTCATTCGCCACCACCTTCAGAGGAGCAGTTTGCTTTGACCTTAGAACTTCCAGCATGTACTCTGTGTACTACGCTAGCCACCTGGTTATGGTACTCCATGTACACTCTGTCTGCTAGCATCTTTCATCCCACTGTTATGTGCTGGATGGTCTCAGGGGCATCTTTGCCCTGCCTGCATCTGAGGCCTTGCCTGTTGTTGTAGATCCCAGCCTCTATTGATCTTGCATTCAGAGCTTGACCCTCCGCTGCCATGATTAATGTCCACATGCTGTCTTTCAGTCCAGCCTTTTTGTAGACATTTTTCTAGATTTTTCCATATCAGCCACTTCTACCATTTGCTGGTGGTACATACCGTACAGGGTTTTATCTACTCATAATGGTTCCTGCTCCACCACATTCCCAGCCTTCTTGGATTTCTGCTGTTTGAGGTGCTCACTAATCACTTCATCCCTGGGGGCCATCTTCCTGGTATACTCCTGGATTTTGGTTGCTTCATCTTGATGCTTTGATGCTCTCTAGTCCTGGGCCCCACTCCTTCCTCTTAATGTAGTCTGTAATGTAATGAGTCTCAGTGTGCTGGATTTGGGATGAAACTCTCTGTGCATTGTGAGGAGTTTCCTAGACAATATACGCATCTTTTTTTAGTCTTATTCCTGGTTGGGTATTGTTTGTTTGTGTGTAGGTTTCCCTGTACTTTCTTCTGGTTTCTACTGGTCTTCAAGATGTCTCATATTATTATTATTATTATTTCTCTAGTCACTAGTTACCTGGTCTGTTCAATATATCATGAGACAGCCCATGTCCTCACTGATTTAATGCTGGGTTTCTGACACATTCAAAAGATCTGTATTCCACCATTTACATCACGGTAGAGTTTGTGACCATGCCCAGTTCATTTAAGGCAGGGTTCCCTTTCCAGAGTACTACAGAGCACTGGACACTGGTGGCCTCTTCGTGATGGAATGGACCAGTGCTCATGTATATCTTCACAGGGGGTTTATGCAACCAGAGGACTGTCTCCTTAAGCAAGACTGTACATTTTGTGATCACCTATGACATGGAAGAGAAACCCCTCTTTCCAGGGTAGAGATCTCCTCCAAGGTCATCTGTGTACCCACTACAAGAGGCAGCAGCCCCCGAGGAGGGTTAGAGTTAGGGTTATCACACAGGGAATTTTTTTATTTCGGTTCAGCCCAGATTGACTCTGGAGCGGCAAGAAACTTGATCAATTAGAGTTTTGCCAGGAAACTGGAGATACCAGTTATTACACTACAATCTCCACTGCATATGCATGCAATGGATAGAGGTTCTGTGGGCAAGGGTTTTATTAAGTCATTCCCTGTGTCAGGTTAAAGACTGATACGCACAAAGAATACATCTCTTTTATTCCCCTCTCCATCCCAGTGTGACACATTAGGACTTCCCTGGCTGTGTGCTCACAGCCCCCACGTCCTGGTCACATAACCAGATCACAAAAAATGATCTCCTTCCTGCCATCAACACTGCCTTCAAGAAAAGGCTGTACCCCTCCTGTCCACATCCGTGGAGAGCCCAGAGACCCATATCCATATCCCTGAACCATATAAGGACCTCGCAGAGATGTTTATCCTCTGCAAGGCCGCTCAGCTCCCTCCCTATTATGCAAATGACTGTGCTGTTATCCAAAATAAGGGAGACGTTCCCCACAGATGTGGCGTTTATGGCAAGAGAAAATATCTGCACCCTCCACCTCTCTGAATGAGAATCTAAAGTGTTGAACTTGCAGTGTAGAAGCAAAGCCACTCTCACTGCCTAACTATCCAATGGAGGTGTGGAAATACGAGTCAACAGGTATAAATGCCCACATGGTACTCGAGGCCTGTTCTGTTTGTCTGTTATTCCTGTCAGTCATTTTGGTCCGTACACAAAAACACACTAAAGTTATGTATGCTGAGAATGTCAACACATACTGTTGGTGATGTGCTTTAAGTGATTTTAAAAGGTAAATGTTAAATTTCACATGCAGAATTTATTAAACGCATCAAGGGTTTTCTTACATTCTGATTACTGCTCTCCATGAGTTAGTTAATGGGTGCCTTCAGCAAATTCTGGGTGAACTCCTGATAAAACATCAACAGTAATTTCCAGTATCAACCTTTTAAACAACACAAAAAAAAAGAGCATACCTTCGTTCTACACTGTACACTGTACTCTTTTCCTGTCTGTGTGGCTAAAAATACATGAGGAGCACAATTCTAATTGCTGGGTTACGCTTACAATTATTTTCTTAATCATTTTAATGGCAACGAATCTGTTTGTGTAAAACAGGCACATTCACATCTTTGCATATCTTCTGTTATGAGTTAGCCGCACAGATGTGAGCCTACTCCAGCTGGCCAACAGAGGATTTGTTGAGCGCTATTAGCAAGATAAAGTACTGTTACTAACATAAAGGTTACTTTAGATTAAAGAACCATGTGGAAACCACTGTGGAACCAATACATTCACACAACATGATCTGTTTTAAGAATCCATTTAACAAATAGAACCCTTTAAAAAACAATGTTCGCCATTGGGTTGCCGTGACAAAGCAATTTAGCAATTTACTGGTTTTTTGATCATTATCATAAATGGCTTTTGCAGTGTTGGCATCACAAAAAGCTACACACCATGCAGATCTGCCTTTGAAATCACAGCTTTTTAGAACTGTGTGCTGTGATGCACCTTAACAGGTGGATATACAGGTGGGTGTTTGATACATAGTGGCAATAATATGTTCTAAGAAACTTACAGTTTTGGTTAAAATAATATAGACCCTGTCCAGGCTTCTATTTTGTGTTTTAATGTATTACAAGATCACAGCATTTTTGTTCAAAATTGTGCAGTCCAATTATTTAATATTATCCCCTCTGGCCCAGTGGCATTAACAGTGTTTTATTAAACAGCCCCCAAAAACCTGCTTTTAGTCCTAATGTACTTCTTTAGGAACTATTCCAGCTGTGTTTTAAACGCACCATTTCTGACATAACCAGACTAGATTTGAATTGACTCCGTAATTGCCCTGGGGTGCTAAACCAGCACTAAAACGCATTATGGTGATGGATTGATGAACATACCTAGAGAGTCTAGCTTAACCCAAGTCCTAATTATCTATGGCTCGCGATGTTCCGTGCCTCACTGTCAGCCAGCCCGACTCAGTGTCAGGAACAGCTCAGAAAGGTATCAACCACAGTCGTGTGGTATGATTTCAGACCATTAATTCTGTCAGTGTGCAGTTGTAAAGTGTCTTAACACAAAATTGCTTTTCAGTTAAAGAAATTAGTTGATGCATTGCCTATTTGTAGCCTGTTTTGCGCTTCCTCTGATTTAAAAAATGACTCTAATTCTAGCTTACAGCAGTTAATGGCATTGTGTGATTTTAATCTGAGTGCATGCTTTAGTGCAGTTTTTTCCCATACTGTGAAAGTTAACTGCACTACATGTTGCTTACTTGACTCTCACATGCTGCAGTCTGCCGTTGTTAGCAGATCTGTGTGTGTATGTGTATTTGTGTGTGTGTGTGTGTGTGTGTGTGTGTGTGCAGATGCCTCTGCGCTGAGGGTGCAGCATTAGCAGGGTCTTCCCATCAGTGCAGGCACCCTCTTTTCCCTTCGTGAGTGGCAGTGTGTGAATCGTGCCACTCGGCCGATTAAATGCCAGCAGGTGCCTTGGCAACAGAGCTGCTAAAGGAGACGGTGTTCGAGAGCAGGGCCCTGTCGACAGTCCTGCATGTGGCCTCACTACAGTACCTCACCACACACACACACACACACACACAAATACACACAAAGATGCTGGGTTTCCCCCTGCATCCGTACAGTCCGGTTATGGGGGGATGTTTTCTCTACATTCTGCTGGAATGGAAGAATGAAGGAGAACATAAATTGATTTCATGCTTGACGGGAACCTGATTAAGGAAACATGGGTCGATGTTGCTGTTTTACTGTGAACAGCTGAGAGCATTAACCAAGAGCAGCAAGCCCTGAGAATCTAGTACACAAATCTTAGCTTCCTTTGCCTGAATTCTTCTGGGTAAAGATAAAGATTTAGTGCCACAATTTTCTAAATATTCCAAACCAACAATATTTGTTGTTAAATATTCCAAATATTCCAACATTCCATATTGTTAAAAACTAACTATAGCCTTCTAGGTTAAGGATAAATGTTATGTTAAAAGTCAGATGCTGTCTGAAAACAACAGTGTAAAACATGTGTCTATAAACTGCAGAGCTAACCATGTTCAGTGACAATTCATGGCATACAGATTGTAGCTTTCTCTTACTCGTAGACACCCATAAGCATAGTTATTTATTCACACATTTACACACACACATTCACAGGTTGGTGGTGCTACTCTATGATTTGGGAAAGACATGTCACCTCTGACTTGGAGAGAAAACATGGCAAAAAAAAAAGTTTAACAAATATTTTCTATCTGAACTATGGCAAGAGAACTATCCCAAACACATACTAGCTAGGGTTAGTGCTATGGGCTGTGAACACACTGACACAGAACTAAGTGGTTGTGTGTTTTCATTCCAGCTTAGTGCACATCACAACACACTTACAACGCTGCTGACAATTTCCACGTCTTTCAAATTGCCTGAAATTGTCACAAAGGATCACAAAATCAGTGAGCTTTGACTGGTGGAGTCGAGCATAAAAGAGGATCTACATACTCTGGACTAAAACCCTTTGAGTGTTACACCTTTGGTGCTACTGCATCCACAGCTGGCTGGGAAATCCCAGCCCCTGCATGCGTGGCTCGCCTGAGGCGAACGTCCGTGTGTCCCGCAGGAGACCGGAGCGACAAGGCCCGTGGAGGTGTCAAACGGCACGCTGGGACTGCCAGCCTCCCTACAAGACCCTGAGGCAGGTAAAGAAGATCTGGTGGTGGGGGGGGGGGGATTTACTGTAACATCTAGTGAGGTATTGAGGGTATTGCTGGGGATCAGTCCAATGGTGTGACTTTGCCTTATTTGATTTAGCTGGAGCTGCTCTGAGTGTAATTCAGACAAAGAAAGCAGAAAAATATTTCCAGTTTAACTGATCACTTACAGGAAGGCAGGGCGCTAGCTGTTTAAATGGGTTGCTGTGCATTCAAAAGGCCATTGCAACAATGAGGAAATAAGCACAGCCTTGAAATGAACAAAAACCCAGTTATTAATTTGTCTTGTTATCAGCTGAATATCACCTAAAACTGCTGCTCTTTCATCATTAGAAAAAAAAAAAACAGTACACATAAAAATCATCTTTTTTCCCCCTCCGGAAGCATGTTATAAGCCCTCGTATGGAAGAGATGATTATTACTAGCTACTTTCCTATGCAACAACCAGTATAGTCTGATGTTGACTTCATGTACCACCTAAACATTCTCACCACCAGATCTAGCAATTGTCTCACAGCAGGCAGAGAGGAACAGTTCTATAATTAGGTAGTGATTCAGAGTTATTCATTTGGAAACCCCCATGTTACTGTAGATGACACGGACGATTGATGATTCTAAGACCCAGTGTGTCATCTGTGCTCTTATTCCGTCCTAAATATAAATGTGCAAAGCTCCTACTAACACCGAACACGGTTACAGTGGACTAAGCAATGTACTGTGATTCAGATTACAACGGAGGCGAGAAATCTGACTGGAGGAGAGAGGGTTACCACCCACTCAAGCTGGTTACCACCCACTTATGCTGGGCACCACCTACTACCATGCTGTCACGAACACACACACGTGCGCATGAGAGCACACATGAACAATTCCCATAGAACCATATTTGCAATTATGTACAATTATTTCAAATAGAGCGCATCCTCCTCAAAATGAAAATGTGCTACACACACACACACACACAACACACACACACACACACACAAACACACACACATACACACACACAAACATGAAACTCACAACACACACACCACCTCCACATACAAACTGAATCTATGATCTTGCCTGAACTCCAAGTAGGAGCACAATTCAGCGGAATGCATTGAACAGAATGGGAAACACACACACACACACACACAGTCTGTGTTTATATTACTGACACACACTACAGTTCCTCGGCATCTCCATGGAAACAGGCTGGGGAACAGCTCATCCTGCTCTGCACAGCATACTGTCAGGGAGAGCAAGAGAGAAAGACGGAGAGAGAAGGAGAGAAAGAAAGAGAGAGAGACAGAGGGAGAGAGAGAGAAAGAGAGGATGACAGAGAGGGAGCGAAAGAAGCAGACTGAATGCGGTGGTTTTGGAAGCCTGATAATAATCTAACCAGAAAGTAAATCTTTTATTCACAACTTCTCACACATCTCTTTCAGGCAAGGACACTCGCAGGAAGAGGAACACCGTTTTTCCCAAAATGTTTCTAGCTGTGTTGAGGCTGTGTGGATGGACACCGATCCACAGTTCTAAGAACCCTAAGACAGAAGCATATAGGCATGAACATGCATGCACTCAAAAATACAAACACACTTAGTTCAGTGTACACACACACACATGAGGAACACAGAGATAAAAGGCTACAATACCAAAGACCCAAGATATGCGCTGTGGATTACAGATTTTAAAGCTTTCTGACAAGTTCCAGGGCATCGGTAAGGGAACAGATATGGCAACACTGACAAGCTGGTCTCGTATTCACACCCAGGTACCCACCACCAACTGGTTACCATTAACAGCCACACACACTGTGTCTGACCTTTTCTGATTCACTAAATTGGAATCTCCAGTAGTAAACAGTTGTGTTCCTTTACATACCACCCACTGGAGATTTGTGTGTTTTCCTGCTGTAATACAAAGGTTTTCCTTGGGAGCCCGTAGCCAGACTTGTTAAGTTGTTTGTTTGTTTTTTGTTCTGTTCATGTTCCCATCACACCTTGGCCAGGTAATGAAAAGGTCTTGGTCTGGAACATAATTCGAATTAATATATATGGACTGGATTGAAAACAACTGCTCTAACCCACTTCATTTAATTCATCAGGTAATTCTGAAGTTTAGGTTATATTGAGTACTGACCAGGGTTCTGCTTGAGTCTAGCAGTAGACTAGGATAACAGCGATGGACAGAGCTAGCAGATGAGGCTAACAGTGGACTCCAGTGCTGGACATTGCTAATACTAGTTTACCTACAGTCATGGGTGTCTTGTCTCTATGGGTAGGTTTCCAGTGGTAGGAGGTGCTGGTTGGCACTGGTCTCCAGTGGTTAGCAAGGTCACCTGTGTTTGTTTGGGTTTATACAGAGCAGTTTCGCTGAAACGTTTTACTCAGCACACTGTCTGACACCCCAGCTGCCCACAGTTCCAGTTTCTTTCCTCAGAGTGCGTGTGTGTGTGTGTGTGTGTGTGTGTGTGTGTGTCTGTGTGACTGACAGAAAGTCCAGAGAGCAGTCAGGGAAAGTAAAGGAAGATGTGAGGAGAGTAGCTCAGAACAACAGGATGCAATAACGTGCTTTATGAGAAGGCAAACCACGCTCTTCTCTCTTCCTCACCCAGGCTAAAGCGTCATCCAAAGGTCGTTTTTTTCACGACGCAGATCGTGCAGTTTGTTCGTGTGTGCGCCTCCCGCGCTACCACACCAGTTCCTCCCCGACACGCTCTTCAAAGTCCATTAGAGAAACATGTAATGTAGACAGCATCTAGCAAACACAGGCTGGTGTTCCTGTCACCGTCTCAGCAGACATACCCGCTCAGAGCAATGAGATATAGACAACGCGACTTTTCCCCATGATCTATCAGCTGTGTCAACACGCTGCTTACATGGTTCATAAAATCCCAAGCCAGGCCTCTGCAGAGTCGTGATAAAAGGCAGAGCATAACGCACCACGAGCCATAACATGAATTTTAAGGTCACGCAATCATAAATGTATAACTGTGTGACGGGCTAAGAGTGTATTTGTGGCTCTGTGTGTGTGTTTGTATGTGCCTGCTAGCTGATGTACAGAGTGGAAGAGGTCTCTGGGGACACTGTTTGATAGGATGGCTAAAAGCTGCTCTGTACGTGTGTGTGTGTGTGTGTGTGTGTGTGTGTGTGTGTACAGTACCATCCTGTTTCTTTCCATCCATACCATTTTTTACCCAAATGTCAGAAATAAAAAGGACCTAACCAGTGTACCTTACTAAAATAGAAACAGCTGCGATACATAACAAGAGAACGTCCACACACACCCACACCCACCCCCACAGCCACAGTCACAGCCACAGCCACAGCCACCCACACACACAGAGGCAAACACTGCAGTGCTGGGGAGTTTGGCGGGACCTGCAGCAGCGGTTAGCTGATCAGACGTGGTGGGAGAGGGAAGGTGAACTGGAGCTGCATCAGACGAGGCCCAGGGCCAAGCACCAGACGGACAGCCCACGCGGGACTCGGCCGCTCCACCAGGGTGCCCCTCACTCCACCCCCCCGCCCCCAGCCAACACCAAACCCCAACCAAAGAGCCCGTCTGTGTTCTCCATCTCCCCTCTCCATCTCTCTCGGACGCGCTCATGCACATGCACGCAGGTTGCCCCCCCCCTCCCCCCACCTGTGTGACGGATGCTCAACTGTTAAGCGTCGAAGCGGAAAAGCCCGTCTCTCCTCTTGGAGAGTCGGCACGGCGATTGCTAGGCAACGTTCCCGCACAGCTCCTTGGCTGGCTGGACCACTCAGCTCAGACGGTGTAGAGGCAGGAGTGGGGGGGTGTGGGAGGTACACACACCAATACACACACCAACCGCTCAAAGTGCGCAACCAGCACACACACTCCAGAACACACAACACCCCATCCAAGCCCCCACCCGAGTACAACACATACCTGTAACTACTGCTCTCTCATACACACACACACACACACACACACAGCCCCCTCTCCACATCTGCATGCTGGCATCTTGGCATCACCATTTATCCACATCAGGTAAGTCAGCGCCCACACACGTACTGTGTTTCCTCCGGCAACAGCCCCAGTGACAGTCATCCCTTATTCCCCCTGAGGGAGCATTTATTGGTGCACCTCCGTGAGGTGACTCGAAATCGGGGAAGACCTGTCAGATCCTCGGTAGCGAGGCAGCCTGCCATAGCCCGTCCACTTACCTGAGCAGCTCTCCCTGTGCTGGAGTCATCGGAGCACACGCGTGCTTCTTCACACCATGCCAGCAAAGCAGAGGACGGTCGTGAGAAAAAAAAACAAATAAACAAACAAAAAAACAACCCACACAAGCGAACACGCACATGCAGAAGATCAGATCCAGTCAGCTTGGTTGGGG
>JAOYMR010000017.1:18034965-18048184 GCA_025802075.1 Tenebrosternarchus preto | reverse complement strand
CACATAAATGATAAACATTGCTCCAACGTAACTCCTCCTAGTTTCAGAGTCTGATTGCCACTGTAAACTAACCTATTTTTAAGAAATATTTCATTTGTGACCCTTAAAGACGTTCTCTTTTTGTTTAGTAAAGAACTTGCCCTTTTGTATAGTAAAACATGCAGCATGTGTCTAAACACTGTAAAAAGGTCAAACTGTACACAGATTGTTCAGTTAGCATAGAAACTCTGCACTGGATTCCAGAGTAATGGCATAATTCCATTATCTGAGACCCACCCAGCGGGAACCGTTCTCAGAGACCTGACATTCATCTCTCTGCAGCCTCCTCCCATTGGTCGTTGGTTATATTACATCAGGAAGCATTGCAGGATTTTGGTTCTGTCCTCATTTAAATAAGGCGTGAGTCTTAATTACAGCACCACAGGACTGGGAGAGACCATTAGCTAGCCAGCTGATGGTCCAAGGACGACGGACGACTTGACAAATCGCTCTCTCCCCGGGGAGATGCCATGCACTGTACCAACTCATGAATAAAAGGTAATACAATTTGAGATATGCATAATTACATAATTACATATGCATAAAAACACATCCAGGCTTTCTTTTCTCCATTCGAGGACCCGTTGAAGCACAACAGGTTGACAGAGAGGAAACAGGGAAAACTGACAGGAAAAATGTTGAAGGAACACACATTTGGAAGCAGAAAAATCATCTCTCATCATCTTTTTGAGTACATAAGAGATTAAAAGATCTGGAAATAGGAGTGATCTTGACCACATAAATCTAGCTCATGTAAAATCAACCTCACGAGGGCAAAAAAAACATTTCTTCAATGTGAGATATTTCTCTTCTTAAAGGACTAAGTATATTGATAAATTGTTTTAGAGGAAAGAAATGTACAATACATCTGATGCCTGAAAGACGAATCATATCAGTTCAATGAGCAGAATATGGTCAAGTTTGCTGATCCAAAGTAAAAAGTGCACATGACTAAAAATGGTTCTGTTTAGCTGCTTGTTTCACAGGCTGATTCTATCAAAGATAAATAACCCACGTAATTACAACGTCAGACCTCAGTACATGTCAGGTAATTACCGAGAACTTTCATCTGACTCAAACTACGATTTATGCTAAATGTTAATCTCAGACTCAACCAACAATCATTTATAATTTACTCACGCCATACATCACCGTACTGGGTCAAACCGAAGGCCTCGTTCACATTCATCGCATTCATTATTCAGTCACTGCTAACTGCAATTAATGGGTTAACCGCTCTGATGCTGCGAGAGAGGTGAACTGGGCGAATTTGCAAAGAATTGAGTTATTTTACTCAAATCATGTCTGGCAGGATCACAACATCATCTCTCTTTCCTCTCAGCTCATGCGAGGCATGATATTTACCTCCTCGTCTGAATGAGAAATTGTTCCTGCGTGACAGTGTCTAAACTCTTAACTGTGTGGTACGCTAGCAACTGATAAACCTTTTTCGCTTTTTTGTTTTTTGAATGAATGAGTGAATGAATGGGAAAACAATATGCCTACTCTTACTGGTCAAACATCTGATCAGCATGACACCATTCTGATTGCAAAACAGCTTGGAAAACTGTACTGCCAGACAGAAACTCGTCTCCTTGTAGATGATGCCATCTAGTGGTCGATGACAAACATTGTAAAATACAGGAATCATATTTGACCTAATAAAATGTACAAGGTACTTGCGTTAAAGCTACACAAATTACAGGAAAATTAACTAAATCAAAGATAATAAATCAGTCATAATAACTAATAATTTTTTTGTGCTTGAGTTTTCATTGTCTGTGTCCAAATGAAAAAAAGATAATTCCTCTTGCTGACTTTGGTAGATTCTTGTCAGATGAAGCAGAATTTACTGCCACATAAAAAAGTGGCTTTAATTAACATGCATGCAGTCTTTCTCTCTCTCTCTCTCTCTCTCTCTCTCTTTCTCTCTCTCTCTCACCCTCCCAACCCTGTGAAAGTGATGAGTCAGTCTGTAAGAACCACAAAGACAGAGCATCAGTGAGAAGATGGTTACTGCTCTTTTCTCCTTGACAACAGCTCAGAGCGATGGTTAAACAATAGCTTAGCCATGTCTGCATCGTTCACACTAGATGGACACTGTACAATAACACATCTTCAAAACTGCTTACAGTCTGTGATGATAAAGGTTTCAACATTCTGCCTATACCAAGACCTGACAGGCCCCAGTGTATGAATATTGGTGAAACATTCAGAATAACGCTAGATACATTACCAGTGGCTCATACATAAATACACTAGCTATAATGGAACTCTGAAAGCATGTTCACGCAAACCTCTGAGAACGTCAACCGCAGTCTCCATAGAAACAGCAGCCACAAACAAACTGAACAGAATGCAAGGTTGGGAAAAAACACAGCACTGCCCAAGCTGTGGATGATGTGCATTACACAGCTTAGAGTCGGGAAAAGCAAAAAGCGTTTTTTCACAACATCAGCAGAGAACAGAATACTTAACATGTCACAGACAAATAACACCAGTCCACTTCCTCTCTAGCATCCAGTCAGAACACAGAAAGATTTACATCGGAAAATGAATCAAAAATATAAATTGGTGGTAATGTTTAACGTTCAATATGCATTATTACTCTGAGCAACCGTCTCAAACACAGGGGCTGCTTATCTGCATAAATAATCGCATCTCATCAACTGAAAACATTTACATCTTTATCTTTACTGACCTTATCTCTGTATCCCTGTACATATGGTGAAATTTGGACTGGTGCGCCGAACTGTATAAAATTTACTCTCAAACACACAAACATGCATCTGAGAACTCAGTACTATAAGTTGAGTGTGTCATTTGTGTTTAGCCTTTTGTGTTTCTCCTATTACCTGAGTCAAGCTTCCTGTCCAGGAAAAGGCAGCAGTGTGTCCGCAGTATCCATGGTAACACCTGTGGCAAACAGGGAAAAATTATGATGGATATAATACAATGGAGTACTTTTATAAAGAAGGGAAGACATATTTTCTAAATGGAGAAAGATAAACTCTGCAGAGACGTAAGGAAGATAACATGGCACTTATAATGTGATTATGTCACCACTCCGCAGGGTCAGTTCATGAGAGCACCATTGCCAACATCACAGATTTTACACATTTTGACAAAATAACGTATTATAACATAACATAGATAGTTTATGGTGCTTCTTCACATTATCACTCGAGGAGGTGTGGAGGGCGACATGCCCTTCCTGCCCAATTAGGGCGAGCAACGCGGAGATGTTCAATTCGGGCGGATAATGTCTTTATCAGGATATCACCATACGTTTTGCTTGTGGTGTGATGTGAATGAGTGTGGGAACAAAACCTGGCAATCAAGCTGAAATTTATATTATTTCCATTTCCAATCCGTAACCGACATTTTATTACAGTTTTGTCAATAAAATGACCAGTAAATTATTTGTTCGAAGCTACCCTAGCGGGTCTTTTAAACAAAAACCCACTACCCTAATAGTATCCTACCTTCTTCAGTGCTGACATTCTACTGAAGTTCACTTCATATAGTCCTTCATTGCTTACGATGAAGACACGACGTGCAGACCATCGTAAAGGAAATAATTAGGACATTTACATGTCTCTTTCTCGAAGGCTACCCCACGTAGGGGCGATCAATGTACTGCCGTCCAAAACATCAGCTTTGAGATACGCCTGCATTCGAGTAATTGCTGTAACATCTGCTGGCGACTGGTAATGCAGCCAGTGAAAGATTTAAGGCTATCCTTGTCTTGCGTAAATCTCTGGTGCAGGATAGTTAACTTTGCCAAACACAGTCTCTTCAAACGTGCGCTATCCGTACTGACAGCTCATGCGCGCAATGTCCTGTAGGCTACATGTTTAGCGTCCCGCACGGCCATTTTCGCGAGACCTTTCCCACAATCCCAGTGTATATCCAAATATCGTCTTGCGCTGAATGCGCTTTTATATAAACGCTTACATATGTTCTGCTGACAAGTGCAATCTGACAAGGAAACAGTGAAAGACAGATAGTACTGTAAGTGTTAACTCTTTGCCTGACTAGTACTTTAAATACAACTTTCTGAATCCACCCTGTGCACACCGATATGTGTCCATTTGATTTTGTAACGCCATTCAGATCCTGAATTTTAAAGCTTGTTAATTAGATGCTATGTTAATTAGATGCTATGTGTGAGGAGTGTAGTGTGGGAGTAAAGCCAGTACAGAGGAATTATGCATTACAGAGAGAGAGAGAATTTAACAAATGTAATAAATATTTATTTAATACGAGGATTTCAGTAGGCAAATGAATATCTTTTTAGTATCGTATTCTTCATTTCTTTACAATTTCAGTTAATGTGTAAATTGTCACGTTCCTCCCCTCTACCCTCTCGCCCACGTGGTGAAATCCACCACGTGGCTTTATGTTTGTTTTGTTGTGTGCATGTCGCCAAGAGTCCTCTGTTTACTTCCTTTTTTCTCACGTTGTCGCTGTGATACCCCTGCGTCTCGTTCTTTTCCCTATCAGTGTGTGTGTGTGTGTGTGTGTGTGTGTGTGTGTGTGTGTGTGTGTGTGTGTGTGTGTGTGTGAGCCACAGTTTCTTTCATTCTTCGTTGGTTTTTGCGTCCATATTGTGACTACCTTTGTGACCAAGTTGTGACCTTATTGTAGATTTCTGTATTTTCGCTGCGTGTTTGTATTTGTATTATGCATTATGTATGTATGGATTATTATCTCAACTCAAGTAATTCTGTGAATACTCTAAGATAAACGTTGCTCTGATCCTCCAGGGCTGTTCCTCTAGAATACTTCTAGAGCCCTTCAAGATACTGGCTGTAATGTGCTGTACACAGGAGGCAGCTAATGTATTTCATACCTGGATAAGAGCTAAACACATTTTAATACATGTTAATAAATTGTAAATTGTTTTTTGTAGTTGAGATATCTAGCCTCAGACAACAAAAATCCCCCTCTGTCCTGGAAAAGATACTGTAAGGTACACAATTAACCCCTAGAGGGTTAAACGGAGAAACAAAACAGGGAAACTTGAGCGAGTATGTCAACAACAGAAAGTAACCACTGCAGGCAGTCTTGAGCTCCTTTGCAGAAAAGATAAGTGTGAGATGGTTCCTTCCTGTATAAGGGAGGCAGGCGATAGACTACAACGGTTGTAACAGATGGGCATAAGTGCTGGGCCATGTCTGATAATGCTGTGCTGTTCTTTGGAGCTTATCGTTGCCAACATGGTTGAAGGAGAGTATTGCTGGTGGACAGAGGAGTTAGGTTTGGAGAAATCTTTCACTGGGCCTTGCTCTCTCTCTCTCTCTCTCTCTCTCTCTATCTATCTATCTATCTATCTGTCTATCTACCTATCTATCTATCTATTATGCTGCATCTGTTATTCTTACGTGTATTGTTTCATAACAACATAATATAACAATAACTAACCAATTGTAATATGTAACTAATTGGCTTGTAATATTCAAATAAACCCTGTTATGACATGAAGCTCAGGTAGTATTATATAATGTAAATGCTTAAGAACTCACTAACTAGAGTGATATAGGTCAAGAGATTGCTGGTACCAGTTCCCTGTAGAGTATCCAATCTGCTATGCAAGTATACAAGCTTAAATCATAAATAGCTGAACAGTAGCCAGTAAAGCAGGCTGTTTTAGAAATCAGGAACTGGATATGTGTATTATCAAGACTGATATACACAATAGAATTACATGTTCATAAAATATTTGTCATTTTCATTTGGAGTCAGATAAATGTATTATATTTTACACGCATTAAAGCAGCAGTTGAACCATCGATATCTTATGGAAGACTGGGTCAGTCAAGCAAGTCACACACAAACTGGTCCCAGAACAGCAGAGCAACTTTAAAAGAATGTGCATTGACATTTTAAACCAGTGGGAATGGCAAGGCAATTTTCTTAACTCACACTTCAATAGCAGAGTTGACCCACCAGGGGTCAACAATAGGTCAGTTTTAGCAATATTGCAAATGTAATGTAATACCCTTAAGTATCACGAATGCGACCAGTATTCATGTGTTTTCCATTAGTCTAAACTCTAACCATTAGTTTCTTCTTTTAAAGCCCTTATAAGGCTATACATTTCTCTCTGAGGAAAAGCCAGTGATGAATGAATGATTCCTAATGAATATTTTACTCAGCGCATAGACCTTGTGTTTTCGTGGTTACAGCATTGTAAATGAATATTGTGTTTCAAATACCCACACTGAAAAAGGATATTTATTTATGTATTTTACAATTGACCTATGCTTTTAAAAAAGAATGTCTGTCACTGTTTCCACATGTGGTAAACTTATTGAATATCATTTGTGTGAGACAAGTCTTTCTATAGACTATGTCTCAAAGGACCTCTTAGAGGTTCTTATGTAGCTCATGCTATCTTGCCAAACAAATGATGTATAGGCTGTATTTACCGCCCCAGCCAGGAATTGCTACACATAGCCAATCAGAAACAGCCATTTATCATTCTATCAGTAAACTGAGAGCTAGTTGAGTTATTTCTGTGGTTACTGTTTTGCTGGTTCTTGATCGGTGCTTACATACTCAACCAGTGCTTATGATGTTTACAAATGAAGGCCTAAGCAGTCAAACAAAACAAAAAATATCATTTTCTGTTGGACCAAAAAAGAAACCAGAAGATAAACAGTAGATGAAGATTATTGGCATCACTGTCTGTA
Source organism: Tenebrosternarchus preto (assembly GCA_025802075.1). NCBI lineage: Eukaryota > Metazoa > Chordata > Actinopteri > Gymnotiformes > Apteronotidae > Tenebrosternarchus > Tenebrosternarchus preto. The sequence continues at coordinate 18,041,447 of JAOYMR010000017.1, read as the reverse complement.
GGAAACAGCAGAGCAAGTGTTTTTTTCTTTCCTTACAACCGTTAAATTTTGACCCATTGCCGCTCGCACATTAACGCTCAGATATTTGAAGGGAAGAGTATGCAGGAGATTGATAAGAAACAACAGCACCCAAGAGCCCTGGTTTCTGTACATGAGATGGAGACGTTTGCCAGACGGTTGCAGCTCAGGATGGTTCTTTTAGCGTTTCTTTCTCATCTCCCCTGCGCCTTAAAACCTCAATACATGGCAAACAATGTGGAACAGTGAAGGTGGTCCTTTATCTTCACTGGAACATGCTGTATTTAAGGCACATACACCATCCACGCCTGACGGGTCTGGTAGCCTGTGTACAGCTTTTTGTGTGATACCATGGGGACTTTACAGTTGTACCCCTTACCACAGCCAATCCGGCCTGATCTATGAAATACTGATATTGAAAGCTATGCACAAGTGGGTTGAATTAGGGGTTAAAAAATCAGTGCACACATTCTCAGTTCCTCATCTATCCTGTATGACTGCGTTTGCATGTGGAAGCCTTTCTTTCATTTTTTTTATATGGCATGCCTGTGATATATCTCTGGCTTCCTGTACACATGGAAACTTCTTCCTGTGTTCCTCCTACCAGGATGTTTTCTTCCTCTTTTTTGTCTTGCTTTCCAATTACTGGAGTCCCAGTCATTTCAGTTGCTCCATAGATATGCCGATATTGAGAAAGGTTGACAGCTAAGTGCCTGAGAAGGAAGGGTGGACTAGAAGACTTCAAAGTCAAGTTTAATTAAATGGACTTCTCTGCTGTTAAAGGGTTATTTCTTGTAGTCACCATTCATAAGTATTGGAATATAGAAGTCCAAAGAACTTGTATATTCAAGCAATAACAAATTGCTCTGTACTGCTGACATCTGTTCTTTGGCTTTTATCCATTTTCCTTCGCTTGGCCAAGGCTTTGCCTCAGTAGACTTTTTGTTTTTATCTTCCTGCTCAGTGCTAAATGTGCACTGTTAGAACATGCTCTGTTAAAGTAAGTCCACTTGCTGTTCAAGCACTCGTGCAAAGTTCTTTTGGGAAATCAGGGTTCAGAAATATGCAATTTAGTGTAATTAGACAAAAAAAGCTTTTATTATGAAAGGACAGACAAAAACAAATCTGCTAGTGTTATGGTAAAGAGAAAAGGGGAGTGTATAATGAAAAATAAAGAATTTTTAAGTTGAAAAGCCAAAATCATGAAAATGATTTGTACTGCCAGTGGCCTGGGACCTGGTTCTGTGTGACCTGATATATCTCACCAAATGAGGCAAGTGCAGATTCAAAAGCATCAAATGTGTTAATGCCTTTGTGTTGGGCAGAAGAGGGAGGAAGAAACTTCATCTTTCCACAATAAGGACTCAAACTGAACTGATCTTGTTTGATTACATTCATTCACCAGAGAAATCAACATTCAGTGTTTGAAAATCTAATGCATGGAAAAACAGTGAGGCAGAACAGTAGATTAATGCATCTTAACTGAGTTCTTAACTGGCCTGACTTTTAATGGACTGAACACAAATTTAGTCGAGCATATCTTGAGTACTCACCTCTAAGCACCACAAAATAGTGCCACCCAACCAGAGAACTATTGGCACACACCAGAGGCACCAGTGAAACAGGAAACGAGCAATGCTAATTAGCAAATGAGCTTTTCCTCTGTCCTCCGGCGTGTTTGGCTTGACCCCTCCTCTTCCTCCATGAAACAGAAGTGAAGTCATCGGTCTTCAGGATCAAAGAGAAAGATGGACCCATACAGAAATTTTACAGTGCACTGGTACTGACCTGTGACCCTAAACCCGACCCTGTGCAGTCATCAAGGTAAAATAATGGTACAATTTCTAAATGCTCTCACATTTTTTTTTTTTTTAGCTAAAAACACCTCATCATGGCAGATAATGCAAGCATTTTCAAAGACCAGTCTGTTTGCACTCCTGTCGTCCTGTGAGGAAATCCCCAACGGTCCGAGCTCTGAGAAAGCAAGGTCACGACACGGGATGCTTCCCAACACACAGGTGCTTTCTTACAAACACGGCAACATGTGTTCACAGACCATGAGAAGAATCCTCCACGCACGTTTGTACCACAAAATGCCTTATGGAAAACTGCCTATTCCCAAAGCCTAGAATACAAGCCTGCATTGGTATATACTGTGATAAAATTTCAAATTGTTTTTTTTTCGTGTTTGCTGAGACTTCATCATAGTCCGTATGTATCGTGATTGTTAGATAGATACATGTTTCTTGGTTAAGGGTGTAAGTTCTTTAAAAAAAATAAAAAATACAGTACAGCACTTGCCATGGGTTGCATTGTACGCCCATCATGGGCCCACACACAAAACAAACAAGAAAACAAGACACGATTGTTTCTTGTTACTAACATCTAGTGCACTGATTGCAGCCTGTGTGAGCCATTTTCTTCCTGGCGCCCTTATCAGCAAGTTTTTCCGCGGGAGCCATCACGCCAGGAAAGGTGGAGTGTGTTTTGTGGGGAGGGCTGTGCACCGGCGCGGTGGACCCAGTCGAACGGCAACAACTGCGATACAAACATGATGGAGTGCCTGCCTTGCTCCGCTCCTGCCTCGGGGCCGCCTCGGGAAAATGCCTGCCTGCTCCAGATGCTCCTGTCTGTCTCGCTCAAGTGTCTAGAGCTCCGTAGGGACTCCGTAGGGACACTCCGCCCCTCCACCAAGCATGGGGGGGGCGGCTTGAGAGGTTCAAATTCCCCTCAACCAGATAAAATGAAAAGCAAACAAACATATGCAAGCGTTTTGCCTGAAGTAAAGTCTGTCGTAGTTTGGATGAGAGAAGAGGATATATCCTCATTTTTCAGAGGTTGGAGGTATGTATGGCAGTTGGTTGGAGGTGGATGACACAGGATGCATGCGCACTGTGGCATCTGCGAACCAGCCTGTGACGGCCGGCTGGAGAGAGCAGGCTGACGTGGACGCATTTCTCCAAAGCTGTGAGAGTATTAAGAGGAGTGTATTCAAGGAGTATTAGGAGAGTATTAGAATCATATTTGGAGAGTATTAGGAGCTTATTCAGAGAGTGTTAGGAAAGTATTAGGAACACATTAGGAGAATATTAGGAGAGTGTATTAGAGGAGTGTATTAGGGAGTATCAGAAGAGTATTAGGAGTTTTAGGAGAGCTTTAAGAAAGTACTACCTGGACATCTACCAGTGCTGAAGCTGTGACATAGTCAAGCAGACAGACACTTCCTGAGAAATGACTGTGAAATGTCTAAAAACACAGAATGGAAAACACAGATATAGAGGAAAAGCATTAAGCACATTCAAACCACGTTCAGGGAGAGGAGAATAGAGACACCCAGAAAAAGAGGAACAAAAAGAAACAGAGAGAGACAGTGAGAAATTTAATGTTATCTCTTCAGAACTACTCAAACACCTCCTGCGAGGAGACAATAAATCGGACAAGATTAGGAGGATTCACTGCTAGGAGAGGGATTACTCGCAAAGGGATATCAACAGTCATGGAGGGAGTTCTCCTGAAAGATTTGTGACCCAGCTCTCTCACATACACATACCATTCCCTAATCAAAACCACTGGATTGTAATCTTACCCACACACACACACACACACACTTAGTTTGCAATGAAAGTTCTGTTTCCTCATCATTCAGTCAACTCAAACAGATTTAAAACTTAATATAAAAATGGTTTGAATTTGCTAGTAGAGACTTTTGAATTTTAACTATTCAATTGTTCTAAAGATCCCAGTATTCTCTAAATCCCAGGCAAGAGGAGGTAGATCTCATAATTAAGTATGTCTCCAGTAGCTGACCATTCCGACTCTTTAGCACTCCCAGTGTGTACATGTATGTATATGTATGTCATATACCACAACCACAGAGTTTCTCTGTGGTTGATATACAAAGTTGTTTCTATTAGATTAGACATTAACCATAGTTAATTTTACCTATGGAGTTTTTGCGGTATAAAAAGTACAATGATCTCAGTGCAATTTTCAGTGCAATTGCAAAACAAAACATAAAACATACACAAGATTAAATAATGAAGGTGACACCATTGTTTCTGCCTCTTGTCTTCAATCTTCAATCCTGAGATTAAAAACATCAGTCATCCAAAAACACTCAATGCTATTCCACCACAGTTAAGTGCAAAGAGTAAAAGCAGTGGTTTGCAGTGGTTTGATGTGTAAAGAAAATGGTCTAATGGATTTCCTGGAATGTTTGGGTTACAAAAGGGTCAGATCCAGATAGTGTCAGGGCAGGCAACATTCAAAACTCACACAATAATGTTAGCGTTTAACACCGAGAGGCTTTTCAAAAGCCCTTTGAACTGTTCACCTATGATCATTGTAGACAATAACCACAGGATTTGATTCTTGGGAAACATTCCAGTCATGGGACATTTTTATTAAAATCGTGAAGCTCATATGGAAAGTGTCTGTCATGTGTAGTTATATGACGAGCTGCTGTGTGGTCCGTTTGCAGGAACAGTGTGAGATTATGACACTTTTAAGATGTTTTCCTGGAAAACTAAGACATACGGCGTATAGTCGCACGCATACCGCAAAAATCTATTAATAATGCAGCCATCATGTTTCCAGTGACCCCAAAGGAGGCAGAGAAAAACACAGTGTGTTTGATATGAAACAGGAACAAAGATGGCTGTTACAGTGGCCACAAAGTCGAAAGAAAGAAAAACATGTTCTGTGTCAAGGCCTGCCGTAATTCTGCAATACACATATCCTGTGCTCAAATGTTTGCATAAGACGCTGGTAAAACAGAAATCGTCATAAGCATATGATTGCCCTGGCTGCACAGAATTTCAGTACCTTTAAGAAAATCAGAAAGGAAACAGTCGGTTAAATGAAAAGCATTAATGCCACGCTGCGTTGCCAGCTTGGTTATTTTAAGTGGTGGATAAACATTTTAATAGGAGATCATTTGAGGTCACTGAAGGTTATTGGAGGTCAATTTTAAATGGGCAGATGCTTTGTGGGCCAAATGATGAGCTCATTCGTTGCGCATGAATCTGTCTGTTTTCCATGTTACCATGTTTTTGTGCTTGATGCATCATCGAAATACTGACCAAAATCAACCAATCACTCATTTGTCCAGCCCTAATTGGGCAACAATTTCAAAGACAAAAAATCATGTATAATAATATTATAACGCACATAAAAGAGACAATGTAATACTCAGTACTCAAACCCAAGCAAATCTGGAAGAACTCAAGCCTAAAAACAATCTGATGTATGCATGTGAGATTATTTCTCCTGGCTTTAACACAGACTGCTTCTCTACAATGTTGGCAGTTCTAATTTGTATTGTTATCTACAGTCTGGGTGTGTTAAGGGTCGGTGGGATTTATTTTAGTGGGGAAGCCTGGGAACACTTTGTCATTTACAGGCACACCCTAGGGGAAGCAGACTGGGGTGCTGGGGGTGGAGGGCCTACAACCCTGGAAACACATGGGACTGAAATGCCCTACAGAGGCAGGGACATGGTCCACTGTCAATGTTTTCTGGGCCGCTAACGATCATCTTAATTACACAAGACGTGAGCAGCTGTCTCGGACGGATCACACTCTGAACAAATTTCTCCTTTTGAAGACAAACACCCTTTACCTCACCATTAGGACATTGTTTAGATTTCAAAGGTGCAATTAGTCTGTTTGTTTCTGTGGAAAATGTTTGCACCGTTTGCTCCAAAAATGATTTCAACATTGAGATCATTGATCCAGAGTTTGATTTTCTGGGATTTTAATGGTTTGCTAAGCTGCACTTAGAAGAAGAACCGTCTTATGTCAGCTATATGCACTTTGTGTTATGACAGCTATATGCACTTTGTGTTATGACAGCTATATGCACTTTGTGTTATGACAGCCTGACTGACTTTTAACACCAGTGGAAATGTCAGGAACTTTCAACTTCCTCTAACCATCCATCATCCTCTAGATGTAATGGGTGACGTTTCTTCAAAAAACATTACAGGTGTCACTCATCGGATTGTGTGCAAAGTCTTATCTTTGAAGCAGTTGCTTAGCTAGGAAAAGTCCCTTCATTCCTTAAGCTTGGATGTTATGATTGGCATATACATTAATTGGCCAGAGGATTTATTTCATCGTAGTTATTCAATGTGCTGCCCATTCGTTTTTCTTTCATTTTACTTCCCAACAGAGGTGATTCTACAATCAGGGCTTTAGGGGGTGCTGAGTACCCAATAACGCCAGCATCTCTCCACCCATTTTTCTAAACAAAAAACTATACATGTTAACATCTAACATAACTCGAAAGATAGCCCACAATTATGTTAAAATGTGCTTTCTAACAATGGCAGTTGATCAGAGTCAAACTTCTGTTTAAAGACAAATAAACAACAATAAAGGTACTATTTGTCACGCCTCAGCGGACGCCCAGCACGCAGGCCACGCCCACCGCGCGTCGCCTGTCCCAGTCCCAATCACCAGAGT
>JAOYMR010000017.1:18010418-18031330 GCA_025802075.1 Tenebrosternarchus preto | reverse complement strand
AACCCTGCTTAATAAAACCCTGTTTAAGCATGTTCCCTGCAGCGTCTGCCTCTGCTCCCTCCGCCCCGCCGTCACACTATTGACTAGATACAATTATGCTTCCCAGTTACATTTACATAATTGCATTCATAGTCATAAATTGACTTCCGTAGAGTTTGTGTGGAATTTGTTTTATATAAAATATGAATTGTTCCCACTAATGCATTATTATTATTATTATTATTATTATTATTATTATTATTATTATTATGTTATTGTTGGTTAGTTTTTGGGGGGAATGTCTGTCTCTGTTACACCAGTAGCCAAAAATTGAAAAACATTTTTGAATGAAAAGCCATAAAAGTCTTAAAAATAACTTTCCTTTTACTCTTGTTTTTACTGGCCTGGTTCTGTTCCTTTTTTCTGCGCTAGTGGTTTAAAGTCACTGAGGATTTCCATCCTCATATATGGCATGTAAGGACAGTGCCAAATTCAATCTCTTGTTTTGAACGCTATACAATTACAGCTCATTCACTCTACACACTATTTATGGGAACAGAAACACAACAAGGATGTCATTTCCGGATGCTAATTACACCTTGTCATATACATTTAGAACACAAGAGCTTTGAACTGAATATCTAGTACTGAAAATCCTCCCTGGACCACTGGACCACTGCTAACAGTGTTTTAGTGAGAAGTGTGGGAATGGAGTTTTGAGAGGGCATGTTTGATGAAACACAGAATAGAATATTCCATATAGAAGCAGAGCGGCATATTGTGAGTGGAAAGGTTGTGAGTCCTGAGCCCTGTAAAGGTGCTGCTGAGTGCCCAATAAGAGTGCATGACACAGGGACATAGGCTGATATGACTGTGTGCAGTGTGGCTGATTGTGTGCAGTGTGGCTGACAGTCTGCAGTGTGGATGACAGTGTGCAGTATGGATGACAATGTGTAGTGTGGCTTATTGTGTACAGTGTGGATGACAGTGTGCAGTGTGGCTGATTGTGTGCAGTGTGGATGACAGTGTGCAGTGTGGCTGCCTGTGTGCAGTGTGGCTAACTGTGTGCAATGTGGCTAACTGTGTGCAGTGTGGGTGACAGTGTGCAGAATAGCTGATTGCATGCAGTGAGGCAGAAAGTGTCTTGCGTGGTTGACGCATGCAACCTCTGGTTAAAGTGAAATTTTCTGAAATTTACAGTTGGTGTCCCTTAATCTTTTCTTCTATTTTAAAGTAGAAGCTTCATCTGAGTAGCATTAAGAAGATTAACATCACACTTTCGTTTAAGCATTATTTAATTATTTATTTAGTTTATAAATGAGCTCTTTTAAATCGTTTCTGGGGACAATAAATGGGACCATACATAAGCCATTTTAAGCCAATTGTCTGTACTTTAATTATAATTATAGCGATTTTGAACCTTGTTTTATTGCAGTGAAACACTTTTAGTAAAGTCAGAAAAACTGATGGAAGGCGTATCTGCTGTTAGGTCAGCTGCTCTGCATGTGGAACTCAGATAAAGAAATGTTCTTGCACCTTTAACGTGCTGTCCTGTGCAATAAGTTCTGGACCTCAGCCCTCTTCCCATGTTTTTCATAAAAAGCATAAACAGGAGGGAAGTGGAAGCTTGTTCCCATGAGCATGGAGCAGTGGGATGGGGTGGGATGGGGTGGGGGGAGTGACCACACGGACCCTCTCGTGTCATTGGCCATCCGCAAACCCGCAGCCAACTTAAAACCAGAGGCTGGTATCTGTCCCTCCTCGCAGCACACACACGACAGATAGCAAGCAAGCGTGTGGCCGAGGAGAAGCTACTGTCAAAACATGCCAGCGTACTCCACCAACATGAGGCTCAAATTTCCCATCGTGGCCTTGTTTCTGCAGATTCTCATCATCCTTCTATATGCTTTTTTTGTGGTGTATGATGATGGCAAATCACATGACAAGAACAACCACACTTCAGAAAATCATGACAAGGGACCCCTGGCCCTCTATCCTAGTAAGTATTCATGAATCAGCATTTCTGTCAGAAAGTGTTGTTATTTTATAGTTGTGAGGTCAGATGAGGTATTCCTCACTCATTCAGAAAAACTTGTTTTTGCATGTTTATGTAAATGGTTTAAAGTGAATATATACATATATGTGTGTGTGTGTGTGTGCGTGTGTGTGTGTGTGTGTGTTGTTTGTGTGTGTGTGTGTGTGTGTGCAGTATACTCACAACACAATTTTGCATATTTGCCTAAATATGAAAAATATGAAAAGAAAAACTGAAAATTGCAGTTTCCAGAAAATTGGGATAATTGCCCACTTGATTTCATGCAGTTAATAATAATAATAATAATAATAATAATAATAATAATAATAATAATAATAATTAGCCCATTACTGATATGTTTAATTACTGTAATAATACATGCTTTGTAATCCTTTGTGCTATGCTGTATCTATGATGTAACTCTCTGTGTTTTAGTACAGTGTTCTTTATTAAAATAATCCATAGTAGCCCTGTTTGATTTAGTCCTGTGATTCTATTGTTTTAATACTACCGGTATATCCCTGTTTGATTTAGTCCTGTGATTCTATTGTTTTAATACTGTATCCCTGTTTAATTTAGTACTGTAAGTCTGTTTGCTTTGTGTCAGTGGTCCACTGCAGCAATTTAAATGGATGGTTCCCAGCTGGGCCACTGTGGCATCTCTCAGATGGATATAGCAGATAACATAATCATTAGTTGCATATATGTTCATTCAGCAAATCAACCTTTCCAACAGACCTGAGAGAAACTAACAGATGTTAATAGTTCTCTCCTATGTGTACGCTGAAGAGTGGTGGGGTAAGAAATGAGATAGACAGAAACATAGAGGCAGACAGAGTAAGAGAGACAGAGCAAGTGCTTGATAAGCAACCTAAGATGCTTAAAAACAAATCAAGAAAATGTTAAAACACAAATAATTGAATAATTTAGTTGTTATTTGTTGTTGTTAGCATACCTGATTTTGTTGAAGCATGTGTGTGTGTGTGTATGTGTGTGTGTGTGTGTGTAATGTCAATTTGTGGATGGCAGAGTTTTCTTCTTTATCTTTTTTTTCCATGTGAGGGTGGGGAGGGTGTGAGCAAAGGAGATTAGCTTTCACATAACATCTGAGTTCAGACATAAAGGACTGAGAAGCACAGAAAGACTTTACCCCTGAAGAGAGATTTCATCTTCATGCGTTTCAGTGTGGAAACGTGTTGATATAATGCTTTAGGAAAGTACGTGGTCATGCTGTAGTTAGCAGGAAACTTGAGTCAGAGGCAAAGTTCACTTAATTATTGTGGACCATAGAAGCTGAAACATCCCTTGCAGAAATATCTTCCTTGCAATGTAATTCCAATTTAGTCTTTTGTTATTGTAGTGAAGAAAAAAAAGAACCATTTTTCTCATTAGTTTCTAGTTGCAATTGTCACTGTAACTTGAATGAACGTTTGCTTTTTTTCCTTTATCAAATTCTATAAGTTTTATGTATACATGAACTGTTTGGGGACAGATTTATATTATTGCCTTTTCAAAATGGAAATAAAGTGGTGAGAATTAAATCCAAAAGTTCCTCTAGTCTGGGAAAATGGTACAGCTGTCTCTGGGACCATACAGCGCATTCCAGAACTCAGTCATTAGAACTTCAAAGAAATAATAAAGGGGGAAGAATGCAGTTTTGAAGAAAGAAAAACAACACACATGGATAAGCTTTGTCATCAAGTGCCAAATTAGTGCTGATAGAAAGTAATAGAGTTACGCTGTAGATTCATGGAGAAAAAAAGAAAGCCTTCCTCCCATTTGGCAACAAGCCTTGGAGATTTTTATCAAGAGTTGTTTTACGCATGAAAGTGAGCAACTAGAAAACCCAAAACACATGTACAGGTTAAAGAACAATAGTTTTTTTATGATAAGCGATAGCCAACTGTGGACAATTAAACGCCTAAAATAAATTAAGTGTTTAATTTAGTGTGGGCAGTAAGTCTAATTGGTCAAACGAAGCTCATACAATGCACTGACACCCTCAATAAAATTGTGATGAAAAATTTGGATAAATAAAAAAATATATTTAAGTGCTCTTAGCGAACAGAAGATCCTCTCACCTACTCCAAAAGGAAAAATGACCTCAGAAGTAAAAATGCAACATTGCATTTTAACCAGAGGACAAAAAAAAAAAAGAAATCAAGTGTTGAGATATACCTTGGCTATTAAAGTACCAAGGCAACATTTCTTAGTGCTTTATCCAGTAATAGAACCAGCAGCCTTTGAATTCTACCTGAATTTTTGTTCTAGTGATTTATGTTGGGATTTATCTGTGTGTTTAGTGTCTTCATTCAGCTACAACCAGATTCATAATAGTACAACTGTTTACAGGCTGTTCTACTGTGCACCAGACCAGCCAGTTTATAGTATCTGGAAGATTTTTCAGGGTGGGGTTATCCTAAAATGATATTTTTTTTTTTGTATATTTGTGATAAGAGTGGAATTTCGTCTTTTTCGATCTTAGCGCATTTGTTTTGAAGTTCTGTTTTTCCTGTTTAGTCTGTTCCTCTATCTCAGTTTAATTATACCTCAGTTCGTACTGCAGAGATGTTGTTCCAGACTTGGTCCATAAAAGCTATGAGTACTAGTGCAGTAAATCTGAGAACAGCAAACATATTGTCATTAAAACAACACAGTGATGTTTTTGCTAAAAGTTTTGTTGATTGTACAGTAAAAGCATGTGTTCTGTTTTAAGTAATTTCCAAAAGAGGATTACATTTACAGGGCCAGCAAGAGAACTGTGTGCTTCAACATCTTAAACGATGTGCAAATTATTACATTTGTTTGTGAAAAGCAGCTAATTTAGAGCCTCTTTAATTCACTCCTCGTCTTACAGCATTGCAAGAATAAAGCCTCTTTAGCCTCTTCAGAGAGGCCTTTTTAGTGCTGTCCTGACTGGGTGGAGACGGACACAATTGTTGTAAGGAGGTGTTCCTTAACACGCTTACCAGATGTGGGCCCTTATAAAGTTGATACAGCAAACCTTCATAAGACAACCACCTTTTTTTAATCTTTTTCCATCAATAGAAAAGTTAGGAAGCTTTCCGAGGATGCCAGGAACGCGTCCCTTTGCTCCATGATGCCACACCTCACAGATCCGCACACTTCATTGTCTAAAGTTTCTTTCCCGGGGAGTGGAAATGAGGCCCTTAGAAACTCCTTTGCAATCAATCATGATCATTATCAGCTACATATCCTGTAATCTAATGAGCTTTGATGATAAATTTAGTATCTTGTAGTAACTCCCAAATTCCCCAACATCTCCACCACCATGAAATACATTTCTACATTCTCTAGCAAATTCATTTTACCCTGATAGTTATTATATATGTTTTTCGATCCATAAATGCATGATTAACATGGTTGATTCAGAAAATATCTACATTCACACTTCAAGCTTGATAATCTTTTGGGAAAACATGCAACATTTAATTTTTTGTATATACTTTGAAGTCTTGGTCCTGAAACCACAGAAGAGATGATAACCCTTCACTGCCAGTGAAGGAGATCCTAATGAGAAGATGATGTGACTGTGATGGGAAAAGAACATGTCCTGCAGGTCCATTCACAAACTAACTGAGTCATTTTCTCTGTAATAAGGCCAACTGAGTAAATATTGATTTGTCACCCACCAACATCAGATCATGAGTATGGTAACAGCTCTCTGTTAATCCTGTGTGAGAGTTAAGCATTCCATGTGTTTAATGCTTGAGGGTCAATTTCCTGGACATGAATAGGGCCTAGATATGAGCTAAATTGCAGTGCCATTAGTTAATCCCTGTTACACTTTTTTATTGAATCTTAGGCTTATCCTGGGTCTGGGAAGCTGTTCAATCTTCTCCCTGTTCATGCTTTATGTACTTCCAGCATTGTTTTGTATTGATGCTCGAAGTGTTCCTGGTGTTCAACCTTTAAGTGTTTCATTTACTGTCTGTTCATGTTTAAATTCTTTGTTTATCTGCTTTCTATTCACACTTGCAGTGTTTCAGGTGCTTGATTTTGAAGTGTTGAATCATCTCATTGTTCATACTTCAAGTGTTTCAGGACATTCATGTGATGATTTCAGAGTGTTTAATCATCTGTTTGCTCATGCTTCAAGTGTTTCAGGACGTTCACGTGATGATTTTCATCGGCTTTGGCTTCCTCATGACCTTCCTGAAACGCTATGGCTTCAGCAGTGTGGGGATCAACCTGCTGCTGGCAGCATTCGGCCTACAGTGGGGTCTGCTCATGCAGAACCTCTGGCATTTGGATGATGGAAAGATCAAGGTTTCCATAGAGAGGTAAAGGTCTTATCTGACTGTCTGTGGGTTTGCCTACCCACAGTCTGTAAAGTTTCCTAACTCACTTCATGGGGGTTTCTTAAGTTTGCTCTGCACTACACATTTTGGTTCTTGCCCTGCCCAAACATATCCATTATAAACTTACAAACAGCAAGTTAGTCAGCCAAATGTAGTCATGCATGTTGAGAGCAAGATAAACAGTAAAATGAGCTCCTCATGGTACTGCAAAACATCAATCCACATTGCTCACAAAAATGTGCAAATTTGTCTGGACTTATTGCACCCTTGCAGTAGTAGTGTTGGTGAAAATGTGCAAATGTGTCTGCACTAACTTGCAGCAGCTGTGTTGGTGCTGGGTGCAGCGGTAAGGGGATGGTGGAGAGAATGATTGACAGATACAGGCATGAGACTAAACGGAGGTGAAAAGTACCAAAGTGTAGTGAGAAGGTGCAGCAAAGCACGAACCAACAGGTGAACTTTACAGAGAACGGGGATGCAGGTAGAAACAAGTAGTGGGTTTTCTCTGTCCCACTGCAGCCTTAGAACAGCTTAGAGAAACATGGGTCTGCCATACATGTAAACTTTGACTTCTGTGGTCAAATCTGTGGCCAGAACAGTGAGCTGGAGAAGCCTCTGGGCCATCAGTCTAACAGCACTCACTCACTAACCCCCCCCCCTCTCTCTCTCTCTCTCTCTCTGCAGAATGATCAATGCAGACTTTAGCACAGCGACAGTGCTAATCTCATTTGGTGCCGTGTTGGGCAAAACGAGTCCAGTACAGCTCCTCATCATGACCTTGTTGGAGATCACCACCTTCTCCCTCAATGAGCATGTGGTGGTGGAACTGCTAAAGGTGCTCAATCACAGTTTAATCACTCATAGCCCCACCTAGCAGTCAGGTAGAAATTAAAGTGCCTCCTAGATTTCGGATTACCTCGTTAGTTTTATTTCGATCTACCCACTGGATTAAGATTAAGATAATGAGCAAATCCATGATCAAAAGACAGAGTTCTAATTCCTGGACCTGAAAAGAATGGACTGTTACTTAGTCACATTAGTCACTGGATCAACTTCGGGCCTATGTTTAAAAACTTCCCACAAAAACTCAATATTTGTGTCTAAACAGTATTTTCAAACATCGCCATTCATTTCTGTTTATTGAAATTCTTGAAAAATAACTTATTAAATATTGTGGGTGATTCATTCAAGCTATAAGGAATAATGTAAACTCCCTGGTAAAACTTCTGCATATTTATAAAACAGTTCTATTCTTTATTCCTTTAGTTTAAATATTATATTCAATGGCCAGAGCAATTATTTGGTTGTAACATTCTGGGAGCTTTTCATCCAGGAGCTTTTCATAGATCCCTATCCAGGAACAGTCCATGTTTTTGATCTGTTCTATTCATAACACCCACAAGGTCAGTGATAAGTGGCCTATAGCCTTTGCTTCCTTGTTTCAAGCGTCCTAGGAGCCAAAGCTCATGTATTGGTTTGATGTCCCCAAGGACTCAAACGTATCAAATGTTGCTCTGCCAAAGGTTCCACTGCTTAGTGCATTAACAGCAGTAAATGACCGTAACATTGAGACATCGCTCTACATGCAGGCTTCTGATGTCGGGGCTTCCATGACTATCCATGCATTTGGGGCTTACTTTGGTCTGGCTGTGGCTCGCATGCTTTACCGGCCGGGCCTGAGGAACGGCCATGAGAACGATGGATCTGTCTACCACTCTGATTTGTTCGCAATGATTGGCAAGTCCACAATCTCCACATCACATCATACAGTTGATCACATACATGATCACAGTCACAGCCAAAGTTTAGGAAAAGTACTCACCTCTGAATACTGAATACCCCATCCTAAATGTATTCAGTAGTGTAGGCCTACATTACTGAAAACATTACAATTTGCATCATTGGCTGAAGCACCTAAGATACCAATTTTTTCTAACATATTACCACACCATATTAGGTATACAATTCAATCCAATAGATGAACATTTTATAAATGTAGAAGACATTTCCCACACATCTTTCACATATACAAGCAAAAACCTATTATGTAAATGCTGGACACTTACAGTGGCTTCAGCCATTTTGTATTATAAAAATGTAGAAACCTGTAAGTGAAGGAGCCTGGGTCCTTTCATATATATTACATCAAATATACTACATGAATATGGTGGGAAGACCAGTCCTTTCATATATTACATGAATACAGTAGTGAGACTGGTCCTTTCATGTATATTACATGAATACTGTAGGGAGACCGGTCCATTCATATATATACCATGAATATGGTAAGGTACACAAACATAGGTCTGACCTGCTGTGTTCCGGCAGGCACTGTCTTCCTGTGGATGTTCTGGCCGAGTTTCAACTCTGCGATAGCCGAAACAGAGCAGGAGCAGCTGATGGCCGTCACTAACACCTACTTCTCATTGGCTGCCTGCGTCCTGGCTGCTTACGCCACCTCCAGCCTGGTGGAGGAGAAGGGCAGGCTGGACATGGTGAGAGAAGCCAGAGTGATCGAACAACTCCAGAAACCCGGCGGTGCTGTTCTTGTGTTTATCACCTACACGCCCCATTGAGGATGGTGGTGAAACCCGGGGGCCGATGTTAAAACATGTACACCTTGTGCTTCGCAGGTGCACATTCAGAACGCAACGCTGGCAGGAGGAGTTGCCGTGGGAACGTGCGCTGATATGAGCATCGGGCCTTTCGGAGCCATGGTGATCGGCATCATTGCAGGGATCATTTCCACTCTCGGATTCAAGTTCCTCACTGTATGTTTACATACATATTGCTAATTTACATTACATATTTCGCCTTAACGATCACATGATCTGCAGCCATTAAAACAATATCACTTTGTCAATATCACTTAATAATCAATTGTCCCCTTGATTAATAACAAATGTGGCAAACATACCTGCTGTACATTTTAGCGGGTACATTGTGTTTATTCAAAAGCTCTTTGTTAACATTTGAACTTTGACAGTTTTTCACATGATTTTCCAATCCTCCATGGCAAGTGTGGTAACTGTGTTCTGCTTCCTCGTAACATTCATCTGTTGTACCCTTTTCTGTTCCTTTGTTTTTAAACGTAGCCCAAGTTTGCATCCAAGCTGGGTATTCAGGATACGTGTGGGGTTCACAACCTCCACGGCATGCCTGGCATCCTGGGCGGCCTGGCTGGCATCATCGCTACCGCTCTGGACAGGAAAAACAAGTAAGACTAGCACAGGGGGGAGGGGGGGTGGGGACACACAACGGGCAAAGGTTAAAGGGCAATGACATGGATATGTACAAGGCATCTGGGAAGAAGTTGAGCTAACATTTCCACTCTGCTAGATGTGATTGACAAAGTTTAGAAACTTTCAACTTAGTGAGCAAATTCTAACGCAATACAGCACAGTTGACATCTAATGCATCTTAGTACTTTAAATCTTATCCAACAATCATGCTGTACTGATCCCACAGACTAATAGCTTACTGATGTAAATGAAGGCAGACTGCCCACATGAATACACACCCTATCCGTCATGTTTGTGATTGCGTAATAATTGCGCGGACGTACTTTGTTTGATGTTTCAAAAAACACGTGTGGTTCGCATAAGCAGTCCACCAGCTGCACAAACCTCTGCGTTCTCTCTGTTGGTGCTTTCATGCGTGAGGAATCTTACTTTGCACGTGTATCCACATCCTTGCTAGGCTCTATCCAAATGCAGGGCATTCTAAACAGTGCTGCTATACTACATTCACACCCATGAGTTCAAACCACAGTAACGGGTGACACGTGCAGACCGAAAGTGGAACCAACTCCTGCCACTCATGTGATTAAGCAGCCCTGTATGCAAAAGTGACAAATGGCACAATCCTTAAATCAGTTAATCAACCAGTCAAAATGGTTTATCATTCAGCTGCATAGGGGTTCATTGTCAATATATTATGATCCAAAGATGTGATTCAAATTCAGATATTTTTAATCATGATCTCACTGACATTTGTTCAGGTGCTTGTACTAGAATCACTTTTCATCAGTTAAGCCATCTTCTCCCTGGTATTTCACATGAATGTTTTATTTCTCTGTTACTAGGACTTACCCATGGAAACAGGCGGCTGCTTTGGCTTCTTCCCTTGGTTTTGCCCTGGTTGGAGGAGCCATCACAGGTGAGTGACACTGTGCTTTTTAAGGCTATTTCCAGGATCCTTTTTACTGAGTACTGATCAGCCTCTGAATGCTCCTGGGCTTTTATTTGTATGTTTTCAATTCAAATGCAAGTGTTGACATCACATCGTGCAAACTATATTTCTCAGCTAACAAGTTTTTTAAATATTGCATGACTTTGTAACCAAGTTGAGCTTTCTACTTTGTTCCAACAGGTCTTGTGATGAACCTTCCATTCTTGGGCCAGCCACCTGACCAGAACTGCTTTGACGACTCCGTCTACTGGGAGGTGAGCCTAAGAAATCTGACAACATGTCTGATTGTTTTAACAAAGACAGGTGGCCTTGTTGGTCTACATTGAAAAAACGGGCACGTCAGTGAGCGTTTTCTGTCCACAGGTTCCTGAGGAGGAAGAGGAGAATGGAGAGAGTCTGACCCATGCAGATCATTCGAAAAGCAAAGTAGAAGCATGAAGCTCTTGTTATCAGCACACACACCCATCACACTGATCAATAATCAACTCAGGGTACTCAGCCACTGACAGCCAATTTTACAAGCAGCTCAATCGGTCCATTCTTACACACCTGCTAAAGTTCAACCTCATTATCTCACCAGAGTTGTTTTCTTGCTGACTGTCCACCTGTTTCATTTTGTAGAGGCTTTTAATTACATTTCAGCTGTGACAACATACAACATATGCAAGTCCACAATGGAGCAATATTTTCAAAATAGATAAACCCAGCTATAAAGCATCAGATTATTTTTCTTAATGTTACCAAATGATAGAACTTATTTAGAATTAAAGATGGTGAGAAAGATGAATTTTGTATGTTTCCAAAGGAATGGGATGTTAATAATTTGGTAGCAATAAAACATCTACTGTGGGCGCAGTTTAACCGTTTTAGAGCTGGTCATCTTAGACAGCTTGAGCCTTTTCTTTACTCAGATAAGAATATGTTACTAATCCTTCACAGCAAAACAGTGAATCTTCTCAGTTTGTGGTTAACTGTCGGCTTTGACAGTTGAGCTTTATTACTTGCTGGAGATCTGAGCCATGGACAGGTGCTAAGCTTGAGTGTGAGGGCATTTCAGACCTTTCACACTGTGCTTTCAGACTGTGTATTTTCTTGTGTTATATTGTCAGACCAGAGAAGATAATAGCACAAAATCGAGGAATTTTAAGCAAGTGAAGTTCATATTCCTCAGAGCTGATAGTTGCTTATAAACAAACTGACTGCGTTACTCTAACAGGGCATTAAAACATACATATATGCACACATATATAAATATATATACACTAATTACAAGTCATGCTATTTTTTTATTTTGTTGTTTTCAAATAAGCTTTCCCACCGCAAAGTATTATTCAGTGTATAAGCTATTGGTTATGATGTCATACTGGAGCCCTGAGTGCCTCTCATGACCTGATCCAAGATCAATCTAAAGGTCTGTTTAGCACATTGTGCTCCAAGCCTGGGTTTTCCTTATGTCCAACTGCATGTTTTAGATGATTCCACATTTTGTTTCTTTAATGCTTTATTTCTTTGAGCTTATAACGTAGTTTAAATAAATGGACACGGTCAGTACTCCTTCTTTACTCCTGTTGACAAGCACTGCAAGATTTTAAAGTTGCTTAAAAACAAGAGGAGCTCTGACCATTGAGCAAAAGAGACATGACTGACTTCAAATGATTTAAACATTTTGTATTTGAGGGTATGCATGTGTGCCTGTGTTTGTGTGTGTGTGTGCATGTGTGTTTATATAAAATAGTTATTAGTATAGTTAGGACAATTTAGCTTTGCAGTGCACTTATTCATATTATAGTAAGGATAAAAATGTATGAAATATATACTGTCATTAATAAATATGGATTTTGTACAACATTTTTCTGATTGCTGAATGTTTTTGTTTTTTCACTACTATATGAACCCTTTCTGCTGCACATATGCATGGTTAACGCTATGCTGGTTTATAAATTCCTTTCTATGTGTCCTCATAATTTAAGGGCACACATTTAAGATTTGCACAACAGTGTAGCGGGAGTAGACAAACAGTAAGAGGTAGAATTAAATATTGGGATAAAATGCAACAGTTTTAACACAAATTTTCTGGTCAAATTTGCATTCCAAAAACCTAGAGCTTTGTGTTTTTGTTGCATGAAAATACAAAAAAGTGATTCCATGTCATTTAAAGTTTTTTTTTAATAAAATTTCTCAGTTTCTCACAGTTCATTACACTTATAGAAAAGAATTTTAGAAAGAAACTGCATGGTTTGAAACTGAGGTGTGACTTAATGCAACATAAAGACGGAATCTCGTGAGTTATTGGGAACCATGAATTAGTAAATGAGTAAGCAATTTCAATAATATGAGCTGAAGAGCATGCAAAAACCGTTTCTATTTGTTTCTTTATTAATACGAATCGTGTCAGCTTTTTATTGTAAATTCTGTTTCTTGTAAATAAAATGTTCAATTATGTGTTCTTTTTCTGATATACATTTCGATTTCATAGGCCTACAATTTCCGACCCTATCTCCAGAATGACAGGCGGCAGTAATGTGGCTAGCTTTCACTTTAATTTCGAACCATTAGGAGACGAACGAGGAAAGACCTGTGCATGATGGGATATCTGGTTAACAATATGGATTCTCAGTGTTTGTGCTTGTATTGAAAGTTATATGTAGTTGTTGTCTGAAATATTAATAATCAAGATGGTAATGTCTTTACAGTAGATGATACTTCGTTACGATTTGTTTAACTGAAATTCGTCCTGACACTGCTTTACTGACTATGGTAAGGCGTAGAAACTGAAATTATTTTACTGTTGGGCTACTGTTAACTAGCTAGCTAGGATGGCTCGCTAATTAGCTAACGTTAGTAATGCAGCTAGCTAGCTAAAATGCTCAATAACATTAGCCAGGCGACATAGTTGTTAGATAGGTCGTTATCATTCAGAGACTATTCAGGACCTGCGAAAACCACACATCGGTGCTCAGATGCCAAACTATAGTTTCATAGCTAGCTAGCTGTAACCAGGAAGCTGTTGAAACTAGCTAGCTAGGTACCTAGCTTCAGGTTTAGTTCTGAGGTGGTTTCGCTGTACTGTGCTAGCTAGCTAAGATGATTGACCAGAACTAGAATTGGACGTATATTTTGTGGGTTAAGTCTTTTACCCAATAATGTTACACAGAGAAGATGGTGTATGAATTGTAGCTAGCTATCTTACCAGTGAACTATGTTGTCAGTTATTTGTTGTTTGTGTTTACGCTAAGCAGTCTGCAAACGTGAATTCTAAGGAGAGAAGTGGGTCAAGCTCGAGCGCAAAAGAGCGAAGACGTTCAAGGAGTAGAGGTTCGTTTTCTCAACGCATACCATTTCTGTTCCATCTGTGAAAACGGAGCCGATGTGTTAGGTTTTTTTTTTTGCTTGATGTAGTATTGATGTAAAGTTAACATCTCCTGTTTGTCAGTGAAGAAAATGTTGTCTCGAGGTAGTGGCTTCAACGCTGCTCTGTTAACTAATAGAAAGAGATGAGAGGAAACGAAAACGTAGCAGAAGCAGATCGTCCTCGTGCAGCTCTTCCTCGTCGTCCTCCTCCTCGTCCTCCTCGGCATCATCACCACGATCCTCTTCTACCAGTGACTCAACAAGCAGTAGGAGCAGCTCCAGTAGCAACGGTAGGTGCTGCTGACCGGTCACCTGCCGTTACTTTGAAGTGGTATGTAAGAAGGGGCGCTTTCACAGTGCTGATCGGTAGCTAAAATGTAGCTACGCCGCTAAAAGTTGTGAATTCAAGGAAAGGGATATCTTTTATTATGGCAAACCCAGTTTGCTACGGCCTCAACACAGGTCAAAGCAAAGAAAGAGAGAGCTAAAGTGCCGTTTACATAATACGGAAAGCAGCAGAGCTCGAGTTAAGACCAAAATACACATTGGCTAGGCTTTTCAGAGTCGACAACGCAGTAACCTGAATCGATTCAAGAGTGATACCGTGTTTTTTTTTATTATTTATTATTGTCTTTATTCCTGAACAGGTAAGTTATGTTGGTGCTAGTTACCAAAAGCAACCAGCAAGATTATTACTGTTGTGGAATTGAATGTCACCCTAATGCAATTTACATTTAACAACACAGAACGGATAGGTAATACTTTACTGGAACATACAAGAGAAGCACACAGTAAAAAAGAATGGTAAATTCCAATAATATAAAAAATGAAATGCATTAATATTACAAATGCATGTTAATGACATCTTGATATCAAGATGTACTATTAAACAGAAGTCTAAAATTGACCAAAATACCTAATAAACTGTAGCTTTCACTCGGGTAAAATAAAAAGGTTCATGAGATTAGCAACATGCATTTTTCCTCACCAGATTCTTATCGAAAAAAGAGGAAGGCTTCAAAGAAAAGGAAAAAGGAGAAACTTGGCAAGAAGGTACCATTTTATCTTCCCTGTAACTGATCAGTCACCCAGCAGGTGTTGTACATGTGGGTTGTGTGTTACATATTGGTAGGTGACATTTATTTGAACCTATTTCAGAGGGTATATGCCAAAGGTTGGAGCCCCAGCACAGTTTTGTCATTTTCTTACTTATGTACTCCAACTAATCCTGGTAATTAAATCCAATCATGGAGTACTGCACTCTTTTTATAGGCCCTAATGATCAGAGGGCTGGCCGTGTTGACGGCTTAGAGTGGGTTCAGAATGTGTTGCTCCACACATGGCCTAACCTGTAATAGTGCTAGAATTCCTCTCTCATACTCTCACACACACACATACACAATCACCCACATGATTGTACTTACTACAGACTACAGTATGACAAACCTATATGCACTAGTGGTCATGTTCTTGAGGGGGTGTTTTAAGTCATTTAAAGGTCATTGCCATTTTCTGTACAACTCCTGTGCTGGAACACTGCCACTGTACAGTTGGCTTTTCACTTAGACACATGCAATTCACAGAACTGTTCAATAACTAGGTTTGTTTTGAACTACAGAAATTAAAAAAAGAAAAAGCCCGCAAACGAAAGAAGGACAAGAAAAACAAAGGAGATGACGACGACTCTGGCCCAGTTCAGATTTCAAAGGTAACCCATTTTCCTATACGTTATATGCAAGCTAAAATCAAAAGTTCCTGCCATGTTGATATGTGTTTTCCGCAGTACCTTAAGGAGAAGAAGCGGAGTGGCAGGTATAGCATGATCTCAGGGAAGAAGATCAAAATGAAGGTGAAGAAATCAAAGAAGGACAAGCAGGTGTGTTCTCGTGCTGGTAGTGATCATCACTACTTAATATTTGAAACTGCAGAAGAAAGTGGATGGTCCATTCATTTGGTGGAGTTGCCTTCTATTGTTCTATAACCCTGACTTTTTTTTTTTCTTCACTTTTTGTTGTTTCAGAGGGACAAAAACCGGGCCGAGCTATTGGAGTTTCTGAACTCCACATTCTGACACAGGCGGCACGCTGACCTGCTGACCAGAGCTTTCCACTTTCCCCGTCGTTCTCTTGTTTAAACAGGCCGAACAGCTCTCAGGGAAAGGCCAACTTCCTGTAACGGACAACAGCGTGCAGCTTCACGCCGCTGTTATAATGGGAGGAATGTTTTATTTAGTTAATATCCAGGATCAAAACATCATATTAGTAGTGGTGTCCCTCCCTGGGCCTGAGCTCTAAGTGGTCACTGTGCTCCATGTCGACTGTTCTCACACACACGCAAACACAACGAACTATTTTGACGTTGATCTTTTTTCATCTGATTTTCCTATTTTTTGCTTGATCTTCATTTAGACAACCATTAAGTAATATTGATCTCCAAAAGTACTTTTGAAGGATTTGAAATTGATGAAAGACAAATGTGGAGACTTTTGACTTTATTTTACCTAACTGTAAATGGTTTAAATCTCAAACCCTAAATATCTAAAATTACAGTATGTTAATCTGAAACTTTACTTTTTTTTATTTAACTTTGACTGCCATTGCGTTGCAAATTGTGCAGTAAAATTTTCTTTCCAGGTGTCTTTATAATGTCTTACATAAAGCCGCTGAAAAAACACAATTATGCTAAATTTAAGAAAATTGCTGTTTTACTCTTCTAAATTTACATAAATAAGAATTTAATATAGAAATAGGTTGTCTTTGTATGAAAAGATGTAGGCATATCAAATAAGCCGTATATTTAGGTTTAACAGCATCTTGAATCACAATGTTGTGTCAGTACTGTTTCATGTTTTCATAAAGTGATGCAAGTGAAAATGTAAACGGTACCTACAGGAAACCTGTGATCTCATTTTCAGAGTGGTCAACCCTTTTGCTTTAGCAGGCAGGTTAGACTGTATTGCTATAGAAATGTAAAATATTTTGTAAAAAGTGATTTATGCCTGCAGTGTCTCACCATAGGATGTTGTTCATGGTGGTCTTTTTTTATGGTTGTCAAAATATACTCTAAACCTTTTACATAGCTTGTGGCATGCTTTCTTTTGAAGTTCTAAGACAACATTTGTTAATGGGAAAACTCCACATAACTATAAACCAGACGGATAATCTATAGCCAAAGGGTTGACTTACCCTTCTGTAACTTGCTGTACGTCACTGGCAGGAATCAGATCAGTACTTTGAGTGAGAATAGAGTGGGCCTGGAATGATTTCTGGTGCTCTTAAACCCTTACTTTTGCTGTGGATAGTAATGAAGTGTTAGTGCAGATGTCATCGGTTCTGTACGTGTCATGCATGACCTCGTTCAACTTACACTCTTGCTGTGAACAGATTTGGATAAGCATGCAGGCTTACAACCTTGTCCCAGTTTGAGGATTGCTGGATCAAAATCTACGCACAGCGCCCACTTTGAGATGCGTTCATTTATTAGGAACATTTAATTTGGTGAGCTATAGTTTGAGACTGTAGCACTTGTGTTTTCATATGGAATTTGTTTTGTTCTTCCACGCATTAATGGCTTTTGGCTGGATGTTTTTGGAGGGTGCATTCTTCTCAATTCCGGAATCAGAATGATACATAAAATGATACTAAAAAAATCAGAATGATACATAAAATGACACAAAAATCAGAATGATACAATGAAACACTGCTGTCCCAAATCTGTTATATCAGCGCAATCACTGCTATCCATCAGTTTTACTGATTTGTTTTATAAATAGTATCTGAATATTATCTGAACAAAATTGTTCTCTGGTCAAAAACTGACAAGTGATGATATTGACAAATAGTCTATGTTCGTACAACTATAAAATGAACCTATAAGATAATTTGTCCTATAAAGTGGCCATTGAGTGTAAGACCGTTGGTGCACATCCTAACCAGTCGTTACAGCTATTGTCAAATCTTTGCCAGGAACAAATGTCTCGAACTTGCTTAGGGCTTTCCATTAAAACTATTGGTTTATGGCATACAATCTACATCACTTTAAAGAAGGTTGAACAACATGACCCTAATGTAATGTTTAGTGTAGTTGGTAGTGTCATAATGCAGAGACTCCCCCTACTGGTGTTCTCCGGTAGGGGCAGCAGCAGAGCACATGGACCGTTTGTTGTTGTTTATGTCTGTCATTTTAAGTTGTCCATGCTTCCCTCAGGTGGTGGGCATTATTTACTTATCTCACCACTTGAGGATCATTATATCTATGTTGTTCCTTATTTTAAGGCTCAGATTTTGTTCAGACCTTCTTGGTCTTTAACATCGCTGGGCCTCCTTTGTTATACCTTTTCAGTTTGGTTTTGTTTTGTTAGGTTCTTTAAACATTTCAGTTGGAGACCTGCGTGATGCTACCCTTTCTTTTTCTTTGCCTGCACATTCTTCACCCGTGACAGGCAGTAGAATTGTATACATCTAATAAATATTGGGCCTTAAACGAGCAATTTTGTATTCTTAAATTTGTCATGCATTTTTGTATATACAGTTAATATAGTGTGCCCTATGGAATTCAACAAATGCTCACACAATCACAAGGTGGTAAATGACTCCCTTAAGATGTTCTGTACAAGAGCTTGTATCAATCAGAATCATAAATTAGCATATCAGACGGCCAGAAAATCCTACAGGGTTTGTGGCCGAGTCGTCAAAGCATCATTCATAAAAATGTTGACTGGCAGAAGAGCATCCTTCGTGTTTTCAGATATCAGTAAAAAATTGCTATCAAAATATCACTATGATTTAATGTAAAATCAGATGACTAATACAGGAGGAGACCAAGGGAATCAGACCTCAGTAGATCAGATTTTTTCTTTATTCTTACAATTTTTTTTTCTTTGGGTAACAGCTGTCTCACTTATTTCTGGACCACATATTCATTTAATTTGTGCCTTTTCTAAATATGAAAAAAAATCAGGTCCTTTTATGAAGACATTTGTTTGTGCATGTTGTCAGAGGTGGGAGGACGTTAAAGGACCCATATCCTACATTTTACCTTTATTTTATATTTTGTCTTGATGTTCACATACTTTTGTTTGGTTTTGTGCTCCAAAAAGTCCTGAACATCTCTTTATTACTTAGAATTATACAGGCCATTTACTATGCCTTTAAGACAGATATAAGGCAAATGAGCTCTGTTCTGTGTGATGCCCTGTATTGTTTAATTAAAAAAGCCATCGTATCTGAAACACCTGACAAATGTAAGTGGGAACGGCTAAACGGTTGTAGGCTGAATAGGCAAAGAGACATAAATGAGTTTGTTCTCCTGACATGAGAGAAACAGTGATTTCAAAATGAGTTTTTTTTTTTTCTTTTTTTCATAAATGGACTGAATGGACTTGGGGAGTGAACTGTGTCTTTTGAAACAGGATTTGTAAACAGTATTTACATATTACCGGTACTTCAAAAATCTTTTTTTTTTTTAATAAAGTAAGGGAAAAAAACGTTTTCTCTGATAGGGGCCCTTTGAGTAAAGTTCTTACCAATTCATTATTTTATTCTTTGGAGCAGTTATGGAGTTTTGAATTCAGATATTGTGAAAATCACTGTCAACACACAAACAAATCCCAAATAATAGTTACAGCATTTACAGTTAAAAAAAATGTTACTTCAAATTAAGATTTATTTATTGCACAAGTTCAATGGCTTTGGTGGGTGGGCATTATAAAGTAATTTTCTGTAATCAGTAAACACAGAAGTGTTCAGATTAGATTTCATGTAACCCACAGACTGGTTGCGATGGTGCAAACATATTGCAGCTAGGAACATATTCCACAGAAATACACTGCTGTCACAGGATATTCTGGTTTATAGTTTCAGTTTTACTAAAGAACATAAACCTTAAATGTGACATTTCTGAAAGCTTAACTGCTCAAGACTCCTGAGGAACTCCATCCCATTTCTGAATCCCAGACCCTCCCGCTCCCAGGTGCCGTTATACGTTGCCGTCAATCCCTTTGTGTCTGAAGTCGGACATGCTCCACACCCGCTGTGCCCCGTTGGATGTCCGCCCGACTCCTTTCTCCACCTCCTCGCACACGGTGCGGACCTCTCCGCATCCCTCCTCGGCTTCGCGGCTGCCGGAGGTGAGGACCACCGAGCTGCCGAAGGGGTTGATGCGCACGCGGGACTTGAAGCTGAGGAGCGACAGGCTGAGGGACCGCCTGCCGTTCCACTGCCGAGCCAGACGCTGCGCCTCTCGTTCCTCGTGGACGCGCTCCAGCGCCTCAAGCAGAGTGGAGCGGAACAGTCCGGAAACCTCCTGCGCCTCAGGTTCGTTCTCCATGATGACCTGGCGAAACCTGCGGAGGCAAGTGGGAAAACCTTTCTTTTTTTTTTTTTTTCTTGTTTTCTTCAAACTTAGCCGTTGGCAATTTCCACCTGTTGACCTGGTCTCCCCTATTGCATGATAGCTACTAGCTTAGAACAGTGGGGGTTAACCTTTTCTTCCTCTTAGTTAAATGATGAGTTAAATGATGCCGACTGCTATGTATTTTTGATCCGTCATTAAACAATGTGAGAGGACAACATACTTAAGGAGAGAGCACCAACTGTTCATTTCTTTATATGTGACCTAACTGACACTAATGGCTGATTTGCATCACTCTGAATGGTTGTGGAATAGTGAGGATTTGAACTACCAGTCTCCAGTATTTTTTAAAAGAGGTCACATACTAACACCTTCAGAGTTTATATAAACACAACTTTAAAAGCATTAACTGAATCTGTCTGTATTACACTGATGCTGGAGATTATTTCCATTGATTCTTCACGCCCACTTCAAGGAACTGCACCGCACCGAACTTGACATAAAATGGCTCCCTTATTTCAGGTTTAGAATAGTGTCAGTATCTGTGTAGCCCTCACAGACCTGCCATTCAGTCTAATCAATTGTGTGTCAAACCTGAAGGGACATATTGTCACGGTGTCCGCCCTGGCCGCCCTTCCCGTCTCGTCTCTGTGTGGGTGTGTCTGTGTGGAGGTGTGTTCTGT
>JAOYMR010000017.1:17965801-17997508 GCA_025802075.1 Tenebrosternarchus preto | reverse complement strand
CCTCAAGACCTGCTGTTTTGGACATGCTACCCAGTCGTCTAGTTAATATATAAACAGTGTTACTCACTACATGTCACAGTTATTTTAATGCTGTGGTTGTTTGGTTTATCTGCCTTCCTTTAAAGGGATTAGTGGAGTTAGATGGCTGTTTTAGACTGAGACTAAAACAAAGCCAGTATAGTTCTACACCATTGCATGAAGGCATGCTATAATGTGTAGTTTTTGTCCAATCGTAGCTCTGTTGTTTGCAAGTTAAAGTGACATAATTTTAGCTATATTTTTAACAAATCAGAAATCAAAAGACAAATAAGAACACACACAAGCATAAATATCCCTTTATTTTCTCTTTGCAGTACTGAACCCTAATGTAGTTTTATCAGATGTCATAAGTTTAGCAGGATCTTTGTCTTTGTCAGCCAAAGAAAGTCTTTGTCTGCAGTATTGCAGTAAGCACTGGACCACAGCTTGTGCCAAAAATATTTTTCAAAAATAGCTTGAATGAAAACTGTTTTAGGGAACAGGTAATACATATACAAGCAGTTCACTTAATCACCACTAGATGGCGCCTACCAACTGCAACTAGCAACATCATATTCTGCATTGTCAATCAAGCATTGTATCGTGCGTTGTCATACGTTTACATTTATATTCTATCATATTTATGACTGGATAAATTCTCACATCTTGTTGAGTGGTATAATAGACTAATGTCCTAAAGCAGGTATAAATGCAGTGCTATATGCTTAACAGCATTACCAGTGATTTGGATGTAAAATTTTCGTCTTTTTCATATTTAAACACAAACACAAATTAATGCCATAAAAGACAAATGTTTTGTCATTGTACGACAAAACCCAAATATTGTCTGTTTGTAATAATTAAATGTTTTATTCTTCACTGTTGCTCACTCTATTCAATAATGAAACCAGTTTAGTGGGTTTAAGCAGGTTTTTGGTTGTTTGCTTGTTTGGCATCTGTGTGAGTGTGTGTGTGTGTGTGTGTGTGTGTGTGTGTGTGTGTGTGCGTAAGTGTGAGTGTGTAAATGTGTGTGTGTGTGTGTGTGTGTGTGTGTGCGCACACTTTGCTGAACATACAAATTCCTACAGTACACGCTATAGGATATTACAGTCTTTAGATAGATAGACTGTGTATTATATAGTTATATAATAGGACATAGTATACATATGACTTTATTGTATATGTTGTGTGAACACACATACACATTTGATCATCATTGATGTGCAGAGCTCATAAAAGCTTCGGATTCTGTGGAGAGTTAAAGCTCTCCAGGGGAGGGGGCTTCCACTTAACACAACTGCAGTGTTCTTTTACATGGCGAGAATTTGACTAAAATTACTGGTAGAAAAGGCAGCAAAGATCGGCTTTGAAAAGTGCCGAAGCTAAAGCCAATTGTCCCCAAGTTTCTGCCCTCTGCCCTTGTACCACTTTCACTCGTGTTAACGGCAGTGTTCTTGGAGAGAGTTGGGCAAAGGTCTTTGTCTGATTCTTAACCACACATTTAGAGGATGTGAAGAAGATAACGATTAGAAAATAAGTCATCCCTGAAGTGGTAAATAATTAAACTTTATTGACAATGAGGCAAAAAAACCCCATCAAAATCTAAGATCTGACATGAAATATTCACAAGCCTGAAGACACTAGCTTTCATAAATAACTTGTGAAGCAGTCAAAACAATGCAGAACTGGAGATTATGGGTTTATAGTCTACTTATTGCCTTTAGTTGGTTTATTTATCTTGCTACATGCCAATAATTTCATTCTTTTTCAACTTCACTTTTAGATCCTTTTCTCTGTTTATTTTTTATACAGGGTGGGCCATTTATATGGATACACCTTAATAAAATGGGAATGGTTGGGATATTAACTTCCTGTTTGTGTCATTAGTATATGGGAGGGGGCAAACCTTTCAAGTCATTTTGAAGTCGGCCATTTTGGATCCAACTTTTGTTTTTTCAATGGGAAGAGGGTCATGTGACACATCAAACTTATCGGGAATTGAACAAGAAAAACAATGCTGGTTTTAATGTAACTTTATTCTTTCATGAGTTATTTACAAGTTTATCTTTGTTTACAGCCATTGACATGTCACAGAGGTTAACACGCGAGGATCGGATAGAAATTGTGTTGATGTCTGGTGAACGCAGTAACCGGGTCACTGCAGCAGATTTCAATGCAAGACACCCTATGAGATCTGACCCCCTTAGACTTTTATCTTTGGGGTCATCTGAAGGCAATTGTCTATGCTGTGAAAATACGAGAAGTGCAGCACCTGAAACTACGGATACTGGAAGCCTGTGCTACAATTTCTCCTGTGGTGCTGCTATCAGTGTGTGAAGAGTGGGAGAAGAGGGTTGCATTGACAATCCAACACAATGGGGAGCACTTTGAACACATTTTATAAGTGGTCAGAAACTTGTAAATTTTTCCCATTTTATTAAGGTGTATCCATATAAATTGCCCACCCTGTATATCACCTGGAAATCTTTGCAACTATCAGCTCTTGCTTAAGCTCTGCTCTAGATTTACTAGTTACTCATATCAGATCAGTTCAGCTACTGAAAACTGGGTCTTTTGGCAGCTGATACTCTGGTTCTTCCCTGAAGTGTAGATTTTGTGGTCATGCTGGTGTTCAAGACCAGACCCAATACATTCCCTGTACCCTGACCTTTTGAAACTTTTTGAAACCATAGTATTTCTCTCCATGCAGGCCGAGAAGGCCTGCATTTTCACTGGGGATTTTTTTTCACAGCAGGCCGGGGTTTTTTTTTCTGCAATCTCTGAAGTAATCAACGGTTGGCATGACTACTGTGTGGAGTGTGTTTTTCATGTCTCACTGGGTTACCATGATGTAGTCCAGAAGGCCCCTGTGCTCTAAATGTGGGTGTTGCCATGTGTTTCTCAATGTGTTCTTTTAGTGTTCAGTGCCTAGGGCACTGTATAGTGATTCCTTTACCCTGCAACATCCTGTCGGATTGGTGGGTACATGCCTCTTATGGTGGCAAACCTGTTTCCCTTCCATATGTCAGTTGAACTGATCTTGGTGGCAATACCAAGTGTGGCCAGTAGGGGGGGATGGGCTACACAGGTCTTGGTGAGTTCAAGTTTCCTTTCCACCCAGAGGGGGGTGCTAGCAAGTGACTGGAGGTGAAGCAAAGCACCACAAGCTAGCAGAAGAAATATGAAGAATGTGCAACTACTGCACTTCTGTAACAGCCAACAACTTAGTATGAGGGTTTGTCTCTTTTTGATGGCTTTACAATTTGTTTTGCTAAAACAAATACAAACAAATGCAGATTTACAGTGTCATACATCCAATCGTTATATACACAAAAATTTTATATGTGATACAAAAAACACACTCCGATCAAAAACACAGATTACTCTCTCTGTTCATTTTTTAATAGTTTCTACCCTTTCAGAAAATCCTTCCCCTCCCCCCTTACATAGTATGGGTTTATACTATGGTAATTTTTTACTGTATAGTATGGGTTTATACTATGGTAATTTTTTTACTGTATAGTATGGGTTTATACTATGGTAATTTTTTACTGTATAGTATGGGTTTATACTATGGTAATTTTTTTACTGTATAGTATGGGTTTATACTATGGTAATTTTTTTACTGTATAGTATGGGTTTACACTAATCTGACCTAAACTAAATGCTATCAGCTCTTATGTCAATTGCTTATGAGAAGTATGTCTTATCACTGATTTGTTGTCTATGATAAACTTTGTAACATGAGACAACTTCAAAATATGAAAACAGCTTTGACCTTCATGTCATCAGATACTGTAAAATGCTCAATGCCCCACAGCACTGCTGTGCGTTATCTCTCTCATCATCAGTCTCAGCTGCTTTTAGTTCTTTTGTAATGGAACATTCTAGAACAGTATTTTACAGTGTTCTGGAGATTCCTTGCAATTTTGTAGTTTTTTTTTCCTGCTTTAACACATTCCTTTTAACTTTTGGTGCCTTTTCGAAGCAGACAAGTTGTGTCAAGTATTTTGGAAAACTCTGCCATTTCAAAGTGGATGGCTACTCCAGGACCAGGACTGGGGAAAACATTGTTCTAGAATAAAGGCAGATGTCTTAAAGTCTTCATTACTGACATTTGTGTGCACTCACAGACTTTCCTCTCATACCCTCTCACTATCCAGCTCTGAATATATGATTCAGTTCATCTCTTGGGCAGACTCAAATGTGTGTCTCAATCTTACTTTAAAATAGCCTTCACACCTTTTAGTGTCCCACATTTACATCAGTTTGTTGTTGTTGTTGTGATGTTCTTTTCTTTTCTTTCTCAGGATTTTGTTGATATCTGGTGTGTTAAACATGGAACCTAAGACTAATAGTAATACTCCACTCAGTTATAGAGATACCTGTTCCTCTTAATGAATGCTCTCTCACTTCCATTTCTCAGAGTACACAGAGCCACTTTGTAAGACAGCAGTGTCCAAAATAAAGCCTTCATTGGGTCATCCTCAGCCACTATTCGTTGGCCTACTGGCCTATGGGTTATTTCAGAACTATAAAAACAAATTGCTCTTCCACTGAGAAAGTTTTTCAAATTTATAATAATAATAATAAAACACCTCATTATCCCTTCCTTACATTCTTTGCTGTCCTATTGTTAGCAAGTTTTCAGAAATGGCAGCATCAAACAAACAAGTTACCTTAGTTCAATCCACTGGCTACATTTTTTAAAACTTATTTTTAGTAACACTAAACTCAAAGTAGGTCATTGTAGTATATTATCAAAGACACAGCAAGTAAACTGCAGCAGTGGAGAATTTACATTAACCCCCTGCTACTCTGTGCCTGCTAGCTGAATTGTTAAAGGTTTAGGGAAACAATAGCGTATCTAAAACAATAACACAGCCACCGTACAGTTCTGTTATGCTAGTCAAGTCAGGCTTTATTGTCATTCCTGCTTATCACAGTCATGCGTTGAGTACGGAACGAGTTTCCTGGAACCACGGTGCAAAGAAGCGGCAGACAACGAGTGAACAATACAAATCCATAAATACAGACAAGAAGCGATTCAGCGCGCTAAAACAATAAGTGCCGAACAACAGAACAATGGACTGATCAAATTCTTAGCAGCAGTGACTGCTTTGTAGATGTAAACACAGCTGTGTAAACTATATGAACATGGTTCTTAGCAGCATTGTTAGTCTGCAGTTGCAGTGTTATATTTATTGTCATCATAAAGGACATTTCTTTTATTGATTCATTTACTGTAAAAAATAATTTGACATTAGAATTTTACATTCATGGCATTGGGCAGGTGCTTTTATCCAGAACAATGGAAACATTTATCAGTATGACAGAACATGTGGGAAAACTAATGTGTGGCCTGTAACTTAATATTTCTCCCACCATCTGACCCACACTGGAAAGAAAAAAAAAGATTGGAGCTCCCTAGTGCACCATCTACTTCTGGTTTGGGGTAGTGTTATCTCAGTGGTTAAGGCACTCTGCTAATAGGCAGAAGGTTTCTGGTTCAAGCCCCACCTCTGCCAGGTAACTATTGCTCAAGATGTATCATTTGTAAGTTGTCAGCCAAATGCCCTAAATGTTAATTGTTGTGTCAGGTATGTTACAGAAGTAAAATCAACTATGCTAGAGTACAACCAGAGTGAAACACCCATAATGTAACAAAAGCAGCATTGAGAATGGTTGTACAAATGTAATATCAGAAGTAATGAAACGTGATGTATGAACACAAGGAAAGAAAAAAACCCCAAAAGATTCCCTTTCACCTCCTGCAGAGTTATGGGTGTTATATAAGGTGGAAATAAATGTTTAATCTTAGCCATCTTTTGAACAGCAGGCGTTACATTTATCAGTAAGGGATTCGCTGTTGCTTACTGTACTCTGTGAACTCGACGCACGGTTAAAGTCTGCTGGCATGGAGACTTTGTGACATTCAGTTGCATTAGCTTGCCAAGAATTTTATTTATTATTTTTTTGTTTGTTTTTCATTTTCTTTCTTTTCTTTTTGTGCTTCGGTTGCATAGGTGAACAAACACATTCAGTATTACCGCCCCAATGACCTACTGAAAGAGCAGGCCAGAAGTAATCAGACTTTTATTTTTCTTTTACACTGGTTTGTTTTGATGTTTAATTGCCAGTGTTATGCTACAGAACTAAAGGGCAAATCGACACATTGTATTTTATATTACTCCATCACAGCTTAATTACCTCCTACAATAGAGTCCTTTGTGTCATTAGGTTTTATTCCTCAGGGTGACAAGAACATGATCCTTATTTTATGATCAAACCACTTATGTGGCTTTACGCTGTAGCCAGAATTCACTACAATGCAGTAAAAAGCCATCACAACCCCATTTGAAAAATCAGTCCCTTATAACTTTTGGCTATGACTTTAGGAAAACACACAGCATTATGATCTTAGGAGCAATTATGGGAAGATGATTTACTAGGGAAAACATTACACTTTCTTTTTTATGGTTCCGGAGATGTCAGACTGCTTTATGTTATTGTACTAAGACAAACTAATAAATGATCAGAAGCACTGAAAATCATCAAAACTGCTTGAATTTTTATTTGGTGGTACTTGTTGAATTTTGAACAATGAATATATGAATTTTCCTTTATTGTCTGATCCCAAATGAAATAATAATTTTCTAACTGACTACAGTTGAAATGAATTTCATAATTTAAAAAAAAGTATAAAAAAGTAAACTCTGCTTATATATGTTACTCATCACTGCCACCGAAGGCCCTTATATCAACTTCCTATAGTGACTATGACTATGATTCATCCACCACATTCTGACCAAAACTAGGCTGAGTACCTACAAACAGTATTTGATGCAGTAACTTAGCAGTTGATGTTGCACACTGACAGTGCTGCATTGTGCTGACTGAAAAACATGTGACTCGGATAATATCATGTGATATCTGGAAGCGAAGAAGTCATGTTTGGATCTGTTGGCTTAAAAAGCAAATGAGGCTCTTAGTCAGCACAGTCATCGGTCTTGAATTCTCACCATGAATTAATACAAGCAGACAAACAGTATAAGAGTTCATTCAACACTGGGGCTAATGGTGTATGAATATGCAGTGAGTTGGGTCTGAAGCCCTTTCACTGTCCAGCCAAGGCAGGTCAACACTCTCTTTCTATTAGGCTCCTTCAGATAGAGGGTCTCTTCTCAGAAAACAGCATCATGTGCCTCAGCCCTAGAGAGAGTCAATGGGGAATAAAAAAAGCTGTGTGAATTGAACCATTTACAGTGGATATCCGATGGGAGCCTCTCCTTCTGCTGCCACACCGTTTTTTTTGTGTGTTTTTTCGCCGTTATTCACAGTTCCTCAGTATCAGTCACAAAGAAAAGAATCAGCCTTTGCATACAGTGCTCGGCCTGAGTGATGCAATAGGGCCAGATTCATTCCGTTATGCTAGTGATGCATGGCTACCTGTCTGAATGAATCATACCAACTGGGAACGCTTTCTCTGAAACACTCTCTTGTTTCCTGTAACTCGTTAAATGTCTCTGTGCTAAATCCCTACAAAGAAATGGCCTTTTCTGCTATTACAACACTTTTGATCAAAATGGAACTGTCAGCATTTCTAGGGTCCCAGCTGTCCCTTTAAATGCTTTGCTCAGAATCAAGATCCCTTTTTTTTGTTATTGTCACTTCTTGCTTTGCATAATTGAGAGTTACACTTTCAAGATGATATTGCAAGAATAGCCACCGGCGGGAAAATGTTATTGCTCAAACAGTTACTCAGAATGTAAGTACTCAAACAGTTACTCAGAATGAAAGTACTCAAACAGTTACTCAAACTGTAAGTACTCATTTACTCAAAATGTTCATAATCAATCATTAGCTTCATAATCAGTGCCTTTATTCCCTTTTATTCCACTGAAAACATACTGTTCCAAAAACCTTGAAAGTTTAGTGATAGCAAGCTCAGACTTGTGCATGTCTTCACAAGTATGATAATCTCTTTTCAGTAATAAATCTTACCTTCTTTACATTTGAGTAAACAACAAAAGCAATTAACACTGAGAACCTGTCAAGAAACATCTGATCAAGGAAAGGCGTTTGCCTTTGTGGAAGGTTGACATTATATTATGATCATCTTCAGCAAATTTCAGTCAAATGAAAATCGAAATCTAGCCACCTGCACATACAGTTCACTGTGATTCACTTCACTTTAATTGTGGTAAATTATAAGAATGGCCACCCACTCAACTAATGTCATGCCTGAAATCTATCAAAACCTTTGAAATTTGAGGAACTGCAGATCTGAATTTCCCAGTTCCTCATTAATCTCTACTTGCTTCTTTTTGCCACTTTTGCAGGCAAAATCCATGTTAAAGGAAATGAAATACCTTCGTTTCTGGTAGCTACACTGTATTATAATCTCATCTTATTTTTAAGAGTTATGTTTTCCATACTTTGCCTAAATTCAAGTTATCAAATGAAAGACACTGTTCTTACACCATTTCAGAATAACAGCTCTGCTCCCCTGTTTGTTTTTAATCACAGCTCAGGAATGATTCTATTCAGCTGTACATATGTGAAGTTCTTAACCTGTAACATCAGTCATCCCCTTTACCCTACATCTGACAGAAAGGAAGGGCTTTGTTTAAATTTGAATAACAGACAAGAAATTCGTGGAAACTTACAAGAATGTGATTGATACTTCACCTGAACAAAGAAAGCACTAATATTTGTCCAGTTTCTGCGAACATGACTGGACAGCATGAAATCAAATAGAGGCAAAGAAGTGCTGAGCAAACAGTCTAGAAGGTTGGCAGGAGGCCGAGATCACTGGGAGGGGGTGTGATGAAGGAATTGAAACTCCAACCCCAGTGGGCAAATAAATGTGCAGGTGTAAACCTGGTCATGAAATAGCACTGATCAGATATGGAGATATAAACAAACCTTAGCAACCAAGCTTCAGCCAAATTGACTGCATACAGCTGCATACTAAAGAAACTTTGAGAGGAATCAATACTCAAAAGGGGGGGAGGCACCATAACTGCAAGACCATCCAGAGTTAATTTGTAATCAGAAAGATTCCTTCTGTCTACCTGTTGTCCAAGTACAAGTACTTTTGTCTTATCAGAATTTAGTAAAAGGAAATCTCTCAGCGTTCACTGCCTAGGCTTATGCTTGTTTGCTGTGGATTTTTAAAAAAACAGATTTATCATTGATTTTGAAGGCTTAACCAATCATTCCATTTGGATTGCATTCAGTCCCCAGTAAGAGTCCACAGAAGAGCAATAAATTCTTTACTGTTAAAGTTATTAGCAAGGTTGGCAATGCACAACTGTAAATAATTAGAAACAGCAGTTTTAATAAGTTGTAAAACAGTGATACATCTTTTAAGAAGAGACAAAAGCCCTTTGGGATGAACCTATATTTCAGAATATATTACAGGTCATTTTGTCCAATGATTTTTGCCTCTAGTCTCAGCCAATCACCTGCTTTGTCAGGCCTACTAGAACTGACCTGTAATGGACTAGGAATGACAACTAAAACCAGCATTTTGTCACCGTAAGCAGTAGTAACCGATTATCTTCTCACCTTTTCACCAATGAGACTCGTTTGATATATTAAAATTCCCACACCTGCTTCAGTTGCAATTTCCCAGCTGATGTTTATTGAAGTCAAGACTGACTTTATTGTCTTTCCTCCATATACTTAAAATACAATGAAATGAGATGTTGTTACTTCTGGTCCATTGTGAAACACCTCAACTGTAGGGCAACAGCAGCAGAAAGGACTACTACTGTGCCAGGTGCAGTGCAGATATTCCCTGCAGTTTCAAAGATTTGGGAGTGAGTTGAATCAGATGTTAATGGAATCACACACCCTCTCTCTCTCACACTCCATACATTGTGAACTCATGACGCATTAATTTCAAACCCTCCTGCTCTAAGACAGCTGATTCAGTTTAGTTTTTGAGCCCTTCATGAGTTGTTAGAGCTGCTGAAGTGTGTAGGTGTACAGTGCTTGGCTTTCTCATGGACCTCTCCAGCCACACAGCTCAAATCCACAATGAAAACGGACAGTGATCCACAGCTTTTGTTACAAAAATGCACAGCTTGTGACTACAGTCACCAGGAATTAATTAATGAACCTGCATGCAAATACATGCTTTATTTATTTCACATATAGTTAGTCATTCAAATCACCCAGCAAATTGTATGGTTGTTTAGATGTTCTGAATTTCTCACTCAGATCATATAATAATTAAGGCCGACCAGGGTGGTCCCTTAGGCAAGGTCCTTGATGCTACCCTCCTACCTTATAACAATGAGAGCAAGAAACAAGAGAGTCACATCAGCTTGGACATTTGTATGCTATTGGAACAAATACAAGACACATGAACAAGAGTGGAGAATAGAGGACTGTTGGAGCGCTAAGACACAAGCAACCCTAGTGTGAAAGGGCACATGCAGAGGATGTGGGAACTATGGATGCTTTGAATCCCAACATCTAGAGTAACACCAAAACAACCAGTAGTTCAGTGTTCCAAAATCTATAAGCAGCAACTGCTGTCGCACCTAGAGACTGATTAGGTAGAACATGAATGGTGCAGCATGGAGGAACCAAGACTACAAAGACCAAGTGAATTACCTGAAAGACTACTGGAAGATGTGAATGCTGCACCACAAAATGTGACCATCACTGAGACCGACCAGCTGATATATGCCACAGCAACAGTGATGCCTGGGATACTTGACTACAAGATGTACTTTATCAAGGAGCAATGTCTACCATGGAAAAGGAGGTTGGAGACCAAGATATGGACAACATGGAGAGAAGTTAGCCACTAATCAGAAATGCAGAAAGGGGTGATGAAGGTTCCTGAGAAGTACAACAAACTGTCTATACCAGGCCTTGGAGAGTGCCAAGCAAAGATGAACAACTCTGGCTGTATGCTAGCTTTAGTAGAACAAAGAGGTACACATGAGAAGTAGAAGCCGGGAGAATAAACAGAATGTTCTCAGCCAAGCTATCCAAAGAGTACTCTCAGAGTAACACCACGAGAACACACCCACCAAAGAAAGAGTCTCAAGTATATATATACTTCCATTGCCAGCGATTTAGACATTAATGGCTGTGAACTGTTATTTTGAGGGCACAGCAAATTTACACTATTATACAAACTGTGCACTGACTACATTGTATCAAAGTGGCATATCTTCAATGTTGTCCCATGAAAAGATATAATAAAGTATTTATTTAAAGTATTTATACAAAAATGTGAGGTGTGTACTCACTTCTGTTCTGCTGGGAAACCTTGGGTCCTGGCATATATATGGAAGAAGACCACCTTCTTCTAGTACTCCATGGTCCATTCTGATGCTGACATGCCCGCTTTAGCTGTTTTCAGCTCTGGACAGGGGGTCAGCACAGACACTCTTGACAAGTCTGTGGTTACACAGTCCCATAGACAGTGGTCAGCACAGGCACTCTGACAGGTCTGTGGTTAAACAGTCCCATAGACAGTGGTCAGCACAGGCACTCTGACAGGTCTGTGGTTAAACAGTCCCATAGACATGGGTCAGCACAGGCACTCTGACAGGTCTGTGGTTAAACAGTCCCATAGACAGTGGTCAGCACAGGCACTCTGACAGGTCTGTGGTTAAACAGTCCCATAGACATGGGTCAGCACAGGCACTCTGACAGGTCTGGGGTTACACAGTCCCAAGAGATCCTTTTCAGCAATTTGTGCTACAGGAGTTCTGAATATTTAGGATTGTATCAGATGGGCTAGCCTTTCTCAAAATCAAGTCAACTCAAGTCAGAATTTGTTTATATAGCGCTTTTTACAACAACTGTTGTCTCAAAGCAGCTTTATAGATGTCTGAGTCCAAGCCCCCAGTGAACAAACTAAGAGCGACAGTGGCAAGGAAAAACTCCATAAGAGCAAGAGGAAGAAACTTTGAGAGGAATCAATACTCAAAAAGGGGGGGGAGGCATCATAACTGCAAGACCATCCAGAGTTAATTTGTAATCAGAAAGATTCCTTCTGTCTACCTGTTGTCCAAGTACAAGTACTTTTGTCTTATCAGAATTTAGTAAAAGGAAATCTCTCAGCGTTCACTGCCTAATGCCCTCTACACATTCCTCTCCTTTACTAAGCAGGTGTCTCTCACCTGGCTTTGCCAAAACGTATAGCTGCGTATCATCAGCATAACAGTGGAAGTTGACACAGTGCTTACAAATAAGTTCACCCAGAGGCAGCACATACAAATGAAAAAAACAGTGGCCTTAAAACAGAACCTTGAGGAACACCAAACTTTACCTTAGTCTGTGCAGAATATTCACCATTTACATCAACAAACTGATAACGATCTGTCAACTGATAACGATCTAAACAAGAGCCGAGCCCTCATTTTTTCCCTAACATTTTCTCAATTGTAATGAGTGGTAATTTGAGTTACTGTTGCCTTTCTATCAGCTATTAAACCATTTTCACCCAGAGAACTGCCGCTCATTAAATTCTTTCTCTTATTCTGACGGTTTTCTGTAAACCCTAGAGATGGTTGTACATGAAAATCCTAGTAAGTTAGCAGTTTCTGAAGTACTCAAGTCCGTCTAGCACCAACAACCATGCCACATTCAGTCACTTAAATCTCAGTTTGAGCTTCAGCATGACCATATCTACATACCTAAATGCATTAAATTTCTGCCATGTTAGTGGCATTTTTATTTGCATTGCCTTATAAAAAATGGCCTGCGTGTGTTTGTTTATGCTGTGTTCTTAAACATTCATACATTCATAAACCACATTTAGGGCATTTACAGTGTAAATCCACATTAACAGCCATTAACTAATACTAATTCTGTCAAAATCAGGTTACTCATGAAACAGACCAGAAAAGGTTGAAACAATGAAATAACATATACAGGATATAGAACTCCAGTACAATCACTGAGCAAACTTTAGAGTGCAAGAGCTATGCTAGCAGCTGTAGACTAGAACAACTGACTGCAAAATCTGTATAGAGTAGGTGTTAGAGTAGGTAATTCAGAATGCCATGAAAAAATTTGGTATACTATTATTTTGATATTTTCATGTTTCTAAACATGTCTTCCTCAAGCCATGATCACGAGGTGAATTTTAGATGACATTCAATATTACCAATACTGGAGCAAGTTGGGTGTGGAGCCACACAGCCATAATGATTTTCTTGGCTACATAGGCACCTTTGGTTAACCCTGAACCCAAACAAAATCTACCCCATAAATGTCAGTTTATTGTGAACCCTTGAGCTTAGATTCTACAGCTATGTTTTTTTTTGTTTTTTTTTTAGATTAAATGGAGTTATGGAACAACTGAAGGGGAGGGGGGACCACGCCTGGAATTCCATCCTTCCTCTTTCCTATTTATACCCTCGGACGAAACCTCCTTCTCTGTGACGAATTTTGCACCCATCCTCCTCCCCATATCCTCCCTGTTTCCTGTCCCCCCCCCCCCCCCAGGCCACAGTTCTGCCCTCTCTCATATCCACACAATCACCTCTATTCCAAACACCATTGAAGGGGTGGTCTGGCTCTACAGTCTCAAGTGAGTCATTGTGTTATGTTAGTTCACTTTTGGTTCAGCTCTTTCAGATACATTCTACATCATGCTCAAGTATTGTCTGGACTGCTTAATTTTTTTGGTTTGCTTCAATTATAATATAGTAGTGAAATCACCTACCACTGGAAAAACTACCAATGTTTTTTTATTCCCTTTAAATACAGCAAAGCAGATCAGTTGGGGAGGTGTGAGGAACACCCTGAGGAAACCTGTTTCATGTTATTCTTCTTGCAATACACAGTGAAGCAAGTGTATAGACATGTTATTATGCTTCCCTACAAGTGTTAAATGCAACAGGAAACAGCTTTATCATCCATTTATGTAGCTTCTTTCTCAAGCACAAGGTCACTTTATCAAATACATGAACAAAACAGGTGCCAGACAAACAACAATAAACAGGAGCAATAGTAACAAATGAGTCAAAGTAAGCAACACATTACAGACAGAAAGAGTACAAATAGCAGCTGTAAATACTATAAGAGTGAACCGAATAAAGAAGTGGGCTTTAGAAGGCCAAATCAGAGGCGAGATCATGAATTCTAAAAACTGGTACCCTGAACAAACCAGTAGCAGGTGACCTAAGGGTCTTGGGAGTAGGGATGGAGTAGAACTATAATATGAGGAGCAAATCTATAAATAGCTTTGAAGGAGTGAAAATTTGTATTAAATAACTAGTGTAGAAGATGAAGAACAGGTCTAATGTGGAAATTGTGATTTGTTTTGGTGAGGAAGCTGCTGAGTTTTGAGCATCTTGCAGTCTGTTGAGGAGTTTGGCCGGGTAACTACTGAAACGTGCATGACAAGGGAGGAGCTGACAAATGCATGAAAAGCACCAACTCTGCTATACATATTCAGAATATTTTGATTGATATTAGACGAATGGAATATGGGTAGATGACTCATATGCACAACATAGAAAACTTTAGCATTTGTTTCTGGTGAGCGGTACTGAGTTAGAAGTACTTGGCTTCTTTGTACAGAGTCAAATATATTTATATAGCACTTTTTACAAAACACATTGTCACCAACATTTCAAATGTATCCAGATCCCCTTGAGCCAAGATCCTCCATTGAGTGACTCAGCTTGTAACCAGTCAGTGTTTATATTAATTTTAGTCCTTCAGAGGAAATGTGGAACCTTAGTTACAGTCAATTCTAGGTCTAGGATGGGCATGCAATTTCTGACATGGCACAATCAAATAATCTACTGTCATCATCGTTACAGTGAAGTAACATCCAATCAGTGTTACCCATAATTGCCCTTTACTACAGACTTCCAAGATATGCGGATTAATAGAAAGGGTTTGCAAAGTATGTGGGTGTTTACATTTAACACATTTGACAGACACTATATATAGAACACCTGCCCTGATAGGGATTGAACCCATAATGGTCAATTGCCAAACAGGTGTATCAGTTTCATGTTATAAAATGTTTTAGATATATAATTAACCACTCATATATTATGTCCTTCGCATATAATTAGCCTCTCATATTTAATGGCAGTGACATTACTGTACTTTGGCACTCTATCCAGATTTGTTTCTTTGCATATGAAAAACACTAAAGGGCTGCAGACAAATAACTCATTTTAGGGGAAGTAAAAGTGAAACAAATTGGCTGTAGCTTATTGGCAAGTAAATGTGGCCTGTTTTAGTAGATATCCACAAATTGACTATATATGACCTTGTTAGACATGCCATTCCAAAACCATGGACATTAATACAGAGTCCCTCCCTCCTTTTCCACTCTTCTGGAAAGGCTTTTCACAAGATTTTAGAGTGTGTCTGGAGGTATTTCTGGCAATTCAGTCAAAAGAGCATTTATGGGGTCAGCCACTTATGTTTGATAAGAAGGCCTAGCTTGTAACTGTGTTCAAATTCATCTTGATAAGAGTTGTGTAGGTGAGGTTCTTCCACACTAAAGTAGGTGAACCATGTCTTCATGCACCATTATCCCTTCTCCATCAAACTTTAGCTGTGCTTTCTG
This sequence comes from Tenebrosternarchus preto, assembly GCA_025802075.1. NCBI lineage: Eukaryota > Metazoa > Chordata > Actinopteri > Gymnotiformes > Apteronotidae > Tenebrosternarchus > Tenebrosternarchus preto. Next base: position 17,981,916 of record JAOYMR010000017.1, on the reverse strand, counting down.
CCAGATAGTAAAGTGTGATTCATCAATCTAAGCAACATGTTTCCACTGCACCAGAGGGCAGTCTCAGAACGCTTTACACCACTCCAACTGAAGAATCACTTTTTGCACTCACTGAACTCAGGCTTGTCTGCAACTTGGCCATGGAATGCCATAAAGCTCCTGATGCAAATATTGTTCTGATTTTGCTTCCAGAAAGTCTGGAGCTTTGTAGTGAATGATGAAATAGAAAGCAATTTTTTGCTACAGACCTCAGCATTTGGTGGCCACACTCTCTGTCTGGTCCATCACTTCATGCCTGAGATGTCATTACTCTTAAGACTTCCATTTCACAATAATTGCTCTTGCAGTTGTCCAGGGGAGATCTAGGGGAGTATGCTTGGAACACCTGAAATCAGTCATTAGGAGGGGTATCCACATACCTTTGGTCATTGTGTAGTAGACATTCTAGAACATTACGTACTATATTAGTATAGTCTCTAAGGAATTCTAATGTAGTATTTTAGTATAGTCTCTAAGGAATTCTAATGTATTTTAGTATAGTCTCTAAGGAATTCCACCATACAACCACCATTAGATTTCAGGGTAGCTGATATACTGACAGTACAAGCTTCAGTTACCACTTTTCATGCTTGTTCCATCTGAAACAGCCAAATAAGCAGGAAGTATTACCACCCTAGTCATGACGGTCGGAGAAATGTTTCCCAGCATTATCGCTTTCAAAAAGAAATTGTCATCTATTTCCATCTGAATTTTTTTGCTTTGGTCTTTAGCAAGTTCCAGAGTGGGAATTATTTTTATTTCTAAAACACATAGAAAATTATTTTAGAAGGAAACATTTAAACATATATACTCTCAGGAAACTGAATCAAGAGATGCATGTTCTAGAAGTTTGAGACTGTGCATGCTCTTGGAAAACTGATCACAGCAAGTTGGTTACAGAGTTTCCTTTAAGGGAACATTCTGCAGGCCACATCAGCACAATTCACATGGAAGTCATGTTGCACAAGCAGAGCACATGCTGAAAAGCATGAACAACCGTGGGCCGCAGCAAAACAAAGAATGAATGTGATGCGAGTGGAGGCATCTCCACATCCTCTAGGAGAGATGAAAAAAGTGCAGAAGATCACCACATCAGAAAGAGAAAGAAAATCCACACAACAGCAACGGACAGTGATACCAAACGGCCATGTTTAATTCACAATAACATGTTTGATATGAATATATGAAAAATATTTCAGCTGGTGTGTTCTATCCTAAATTACTCAAGAACTACAATATGCACTGAGAGAACTTTGACGCTGTGCTCGCATCTCTGCTCTACGGTTAAAAAACAAATTATTACAAAGACAAAGGTCCAGTACACGTGTTGTTCGACACTGCATATGTTTACCTCAGAAATCTAAAATGCATCCATAAATTACCATTTAAATAACTCAACAGTGCATGGAATCAGACATTGAAAGGACAAACTCAGCATGTGGAACCAAATTTTAAGAAACACTCCATAAGAAATGAGTGGCTACTGACGAACTTATTGCAACAGCGAGTCAATTCACAGCAGCAAGAACTTACAAGGGAAAAAACTACACAGCAAAAAAAAAATAAAATAAAAAAGAACTAACAAAAAAAACTCCCATGCAAATATCAACTTTGCGAACATGTACAAAACATTCATATGCTTCATGTGCATTTCTATGAGTATCAGGCTGATGAGGAGTGTAGACTAACAGGCGTGGCTGAACGTGGTGTGTGAAGGAGAGTATGAGGAGACCTCTGGCTGTAGAGAGGTCAAGGCCAGCTTAAGCTCTACAGCCTGGGATCTCAGGCAGAGCGTGAAGAAGCCAAGAAACACACACTGAAGAAGCTTCAGCCTACGCTTGCCCCGCCAACAGCTCTGCTCTCATGAGACTCACTGCTGCAATTAATTATTCAAAACAGACACAAATATATCAGATCCCCCCCCCCCCACCAAATGGAAAGGCCTATGACATGAATGTGGTTCCATTAAACATAACCTGTCTATGTGCATCTGCACACACAACGCAAGCAGTCCTTTAGTTACCAGCTTGTCTGTGAACTGCCAGGACCCCTGTAAACGTATATAGGGTGCCTACCGCATCTTTTGGTTCAATAGTGTCATATACTTTCTAATTCCACATTCTGTAGTTACCAAGCTAGCACGAGCTACACATTCAAGGCCTTCAAGATAAAGCTGTGGAGGTTCTGTAATCTCAAGGTGGAGTCGAGATTAGGACTCTGCCCAAGCGCCACTCTGCCCTCACACTTCTGACTTATTTGTGTTCCGTTTGTTTGTTTTTGCAATCCTGCTCATGTGGCAACGTGACTTGCAAGGCATCGGACTTTCGGCAAATTAACAATTGTGAAATGTGAGGAATGCACAAATTTCTAAATATTTTCAATTACAGGCTTGGTGAAACTACCGCCACTGCATTCAGGACCTAATACAAAGAGCCATCTAAAAAGAGACCGCTGGGAAAAATAAGTCTCAATATTACAGTTTATTAAAAACATGACTACTAAAAAAATATTCTACAGTACAGCATAGTAGTTTGTTTTAAAAAGAGACAGAACATCATGTTCTTTTACTTATTAGCAAATCTAAATATCAAACAATTCTGGAAAGGAAAAAAAATTATTAATTAGTAATAACTTAAATATATATATATATATTATTTCTGCCACAAAATAATCACACATAGCAGAAAAAACTATTTATGCAATACGGAAGAAGGAAAGAGGACTCTTATAATAATAATAATGCTAATAATATCAATAAAAGTCCCTAAACTTGGGCCAGCAGCCATATTTGCACTTTGCATGTGTTTGTTGCTCTAGATCCACAGAAAGACGAGGCTCCCTAACATCCAGCATAGAGAAGCTTTAACATACACACTGACTTGGACGATGCTTCACAACACGTTCGTGACACACACGCACATGCAGCAGGTCTTGCTCAGTGGCCTGTATCAGAGGTCACCCAGTATGAATTTTCAGCATGCTGCCACAGTATCTGGCAGTAAAGGCTCAAAGTCCAGAGGTGCCCGAGTGTGTGTGTGTGTGTGTGTGTGTATGTACATGTATGCGCGCATATTTGTGTGTGTGCGTGGCTCATGTATAAATGTGTTTGGATTCAGTTCAAAGCAGACACCTCACAGAACTGTAGACTGCTCTCTCTATGTGAGAGGCAGCCATACAGGTCCCTTTGGGTGAATCATAGGTCATTTCAGGCTCCCTGATTGCACTTGTTCTCTCTTATAAGGATGACTCCACCTCCCTGGGGATGATCGTGTCCTCTTTGCCCCCAGGCACCACCTGAAACCTGTCGTCGTGCTCCCTGGCCGTGTTCTCTAGCGTCTCGTTAATGACCTGCAGTGAGGCGGCAGCGTCCGCGGCCACCGCCTTGCCCTCGCTCACCGCCCTGGGTTCCCCAGCCGCCTCGACCGCCTTCGCGGTGTCGGTGGCCCCACAGCACAGCTTGGGGGCGCACTGCGTCCGGCAGGAGAGCTCGCAGAGCGAGGCCCGCGACTCCGAGTTGACCGTGACGAACTCGGGCTGGATGGTGGTGGCATGGATGCCCTCGTCGTGGAAGAAGCCTTTGATGCGCTTGGCCACATCCATGTAGGAGGCAGGGTCGTGACACTTGATGTGGGCGGTGGCGATGATGCGGCTGCCGGCCAACTGCCAGATGTGCAGCTCGTGGACGGCCAGCACGCCCTCCAGCTCCCGCAGCCGGGCGCTCAGGCCGTGCACGTCAATCTGCTTGGGTACCGTCTGGAGCAGGATGAGAGCGGACTCCTTCAGCAGGGGGTAGGTGGTGTACAGGAGGATACCCACCATGATCACGCACAGCGTCGGGTCCAGGTAGAGCACCCAGCAGGGGCCGGCCACGGCCATGGCGGCCGGGCCTTCCTGCAGGCCCACGAGCGTGTGGTTGATGTGCTGGTGGTCGGTGCAGTGGCCTTCGGTGCAGGGGTTGATGCAGGGAGTGCCGGGCTCGCAGCGCTGCCACACAAAGGTGAAGATGAGCGCGTTGATGACGACGATGACCGAGCCGAGGGCGTCGCCCAGCACGTGCAGGAAGACTCCGCGCATGTTGAGCTGCGAGGCCGCCTCGTCACTGCACTCCTGCTCGTGCTCGCCATAGGGGGCGCTGCCGTTCAGCTGCACCTCCGCGCCGTCCCCAGGGGGCGTGCCTGCCACACAGAGCAGCGGCACAACGAAGAGCAATTAACCAATGCGCACTGAGCTCAACAAATGTAATAAACGCTAATGTTGTATTACTTTTCTGCAGTCAATCAAAAATAAAAATGACAAAGCCTTCACATGTCACCTGAGTTTCATGCAGTCATAATTAAGCAAATAGCTTGGAAAAGAATTATAATAAGGAACATGTGCTACACCAATAACTGGTGCTTATACAACTTTGGTAGAAAAGGTATGGGGGGGGATAAATAGAAACTATATCCTGAAAAACTTTATTTTAACAGAAAAATCACTAACTGAGGCTGAAGTACACCTATGTTTCAGACATGTTTTGCGAGTAGGACACTGAACTATTCTGAGTAAGACTTTCTTGGTGTGCTAAAGAACACGAAAGATAAAATGCACTTAGGTTCAGTATCTATTGATTTGATATACACAGCAAATCAGAACGCAGTAGCGTTGCTACACACTGAGCTTGCAATATTGCTATGACTACAACAAAAACATCACCTGATACTTCGAAGCAACCTGATTAACAAGGCTGTATTTCACATGCACACAAAAAACGGATTACTGTGAATACACATGCATAAAACTAAAGTTGATCATTTTTTTTTAGATTACATGCTTGATATAGTAAATAAACAATGTTTTGTTATACAATTCATTTATATAACCAAATCACATGCGTTCAAATAAAATAAGAAAAATAGAAATCTTGCACTCCCAAAACAAAGGGATTTTAGAGTGAAGCCTAAACTAATGTTGTACCATTTCCTGCAGTAATATGATCAACTGCCTTTTTTCAAATCTGTTAAAGCAAATGGAGGTGTAATTTGAGAAACTTGCAGATATTTTTAAAGATTGCTTCAGGTTCACAGATTTTGGGCCGAGTATTTACATTGTTAAACTTTAATGATTTCTAACGATGCTCTGAAAACTTTCATCAGGGCAACAGAAATTGATCAACAATTTTACTCAATAGACATTTTGTGTAATTTGGCCTATTTGGAGCATTTAGGAAGCTGCTATATTTGGGAAGATGATGCCAGTTGAACTTTAGAAAACCAACATTAGTGTACAGACCTGTTGTGAAGTACAATTAATTTGGAAAGTTCTTCAGTTCTGAATTTGGATTAGCTAATCAATTCTTATGGGATTGGTATTTTCTTAATGTTTTACGTTCCCCTTAGACCTCAGGGTACACACATTAGAAAATGGACGGTATACACAACTGTAGTTGAAAGTCGAATTGCCCTGACACGCTAACAGACTTTTTGCCTCATCATGAAAATTCAACGTGAAATAATTACAGAAAGCACTTCTGTGACTTTACCATTATTTTGACATAACATCGTGATTTGACATAATCAACCTTCACTGTGTTGGCGACAACTGTGGTCTGAGTGTTCTCTGCAACTGTTCATGCAATGCTACGTTACTGCTCTGTATAGAGGGACCGAGGAAACCGAGTTAAGTGGTGTAAAATATCACAATGATTCACTGTCCCAGCTGTCCGATTGTGAATGACGCTAATCTGTTGCCATGACAGATTATCCTAAAAGAAAACAGGCAACGTGATTCTGAATTCATTCATTTGTGCTCACCAACACTCCAAATATGTTTAGATAACTTTCAAGTAGACATGCCCTCTTCACACGACATTCTAGTCAGAATCAAACAATAGACGACCTTCAAAGAATTCAAATAAACTGTCACACAATATAACCAAGAAACGAACCTCATACATTGCGAAATGTACCGTGTGTGTGTTTGCCGATATTGCGTGCATTTGGCAATTTACCTTGACAATCGTTTCAAATGTAAAACTCCGATAAGAAATTATTAAATGCCTTAAGATTCCTTAAATGTACCAATTAACTGTATATAATATTGTGACAAGCTGGACCTAACGCTCCTGCGTTACAAATGCGAGTTTCATCGCTGACGTTTCGCCCTAGTAATGGGTTTTGCCAGAAACTGAACTGCATGTTATGAAACAATTCACAGCGATTAGGTTAATAAAATGTACGGCAGGCTAGCTAGCTAAGTAACGAGGGCACAAAGCTCAGTGCTTACCCGTTCTTCCACGTTTGTCGGTATTCACCCCATTTGGGCTGGTCGTTTGACTACACACTAGATTGTTGGTCTCTTCGCCAGTCGAGCAACTGTCAGAAGGTCTCTCCGACTTGCGAATTTTACTCCTCTTGTTTTTCTTACCGTGCGAACGGCCTCCGTGGGAATGTCCATGACCCCCACCTGCGTGTCCATGAAACAAGCAAAGCCCGAGTAGGTTTACTACTAGTCCTGCGGCTCCAACTCCGATGACTACGTAGGGACGCTCAATCTCATGAGGCTCCGTAAATCGTTCGATGGCTTCTAAAATTATAGTGAAACACAGAGCCGTAAGAAAAACGGCGTTTACCAGTGCTCCCATCACTTCTGCCCGAATCCAGCCAAATGTGTTTTTATTTGTCGACTGTGTCCTCTCCGCAAAACGTACGGCAACCAAAGCCACAACAAGAGCGATTACATCCGATAACATGTGAAAAGAGTCCGACAGCATCGCTAAGGACGCCGTTATCCGACTGACCACCACTTCCACAATGAAAAACCCAAAAGTCAATGAAAGCATGCATAGTAAGCGAACACGGTTGTTTTCACAAGCCATTTTCCTCCCTTACTGATAAATCACTGGCTGGTTAGATGGCTAGCTAACTAGCTAGCTAATTGACTGGTCAGGCAGTAAAGCTGATAGCAAGCTAATACAACGCCAAACAAACAATGCTAGCTAGCTAGCTAGCTAACGGCTTAAATGATTAAAGTCAGACACTGCATACGCTGTTTTTGATCTATTTCCAGGTAGCCCTTAACTAAACCTTGGCTAAAATACCACGGTCGTCTTCTTATGGCTTATTTTCACCCGTTCTCTTCTCTTTCAAGCGAATCGTGACACCAGAAAAAGCAGAGACACAGTACACGACACCGACGTTTGCAGACGGATTGAAACTTTGCACCCGGACCGGCAAAGTTTCCACACGGAACAAGGGTACTTCAACGGCAACGCCTAGCTGCACGTCATTGGACAAAATTTGGGGGACAGCCTATAAATTACGATATTTTACCAAACACGGAGAGTTTGAGTCAACGTTCGGCTCAATCTTTTATTAAAAATACCACAGGCTGATTTGTGGTTTAGATTAGCATTCATTGTCACAAGATCATAGCGTTTTAAGCACTTCTCCTACGTACTAGGCAGCAATCGGAAAGAAACCTGCAGGTCAAAGAAAAATCGTGTCTGGTGTCAGTAACACGTTTCTTTGGCAAGTGTGCAAAATTGTAGAGGTTCGTGTGCACAGTTAGACTATTTGATTAGATCTAAGGACGTTTAATCAGAGACCCCCAAGATGTAGCCTTGCCTGACTGTCGTCAGATTTTTCTTCTTTTTAAACAGATTCATTCACTCTTTTAACACTTTTACTATTCTAATACTTTCCATCTAAAAGACCAAACATTCACACCATAAAGCGTATTTCTTAGCTATTGCATGTATTGCTCATCGTTCAGACAACTACACCAAACATTAGTAACTCATGTGCGACTTTTTGGATGTTTTCCAAAGTGATTAGGTAACTAGATTTTTTTTGGTTAAATGTGTTTGTTACATTACGTTAACATTTTAACCCGTGTCATGTTCAGTAAAGGAGCGATTCGTCTGTTTCAGGACTGAGGGCAAATTTTCGCACAGCCACCAAACCCACGAAACGTTCCCGTACTGAATTAGGCACAGGTCTAATCAACTGGTCTGAGCACGTTAGTTGAAACTGCCAGTGACGTCGCGACCAGCAGCTGACGCGTTCGATCGTTACATTACAAATGATAAAGCGTTCTTTAAATTTATTTAAAAACAATTTTAACTATATAATATTTAAATGATATATTATGCCCTTTGTAGAAAACACTATAGTAAATATTTTCATTGTTAAATTGATTTACAACAGATTTTCCTTTTTGTTTCACGTATCTATTCAAGACAACACAGCTTGTTTTTAAATACTACAAAGCTATAAAGAAAACTTCTAGTCTCTTGCAAATTTAACATTTATACAATTAACCACGTTTGGCATGTAGTCAAAAGGCATTTTCTGTGTAGCAACAAATAAAAAAAGTGCTTGTCAAAAGCACTTGATATAAAGCACTGTACAGAAATATTTAAATCAGAGCAAAACACATCCATTTTAAACTAAGCAAACAATATAAAACAACCACATACACCTACACACTGCTGACCGGGAGACAAGCTTTGTATCGGGGGGGGGGGCAACATTTGCTTTGCGCACAGGGGCTTTTGCCATCGGACACAGTGGTGACATTCCCCAGACCAGCCCTGGCGGTGGGGTGTTTCTGGCCTAGCGAATGCCCTGCATATGCCTGCTCTTCAGCAGGTGGCACTTCTCCACTCGCCCTGGGGCCAGAGAGCACACATTAGCTGCCTGCAGTCTCTTCAGAAGCACACGATCCTGAGGTTTCGCCACAGCTCTCTGCCCAGGCCTCACGTTCTCCTTGCCGTCTCCATCAAAGTGGACCTTCCTCTTCCCGGGAGAGGGGTTCTCGTTTTCATCTGCAAGCCAAAGAACGAGAGTGAACTTCATCGTAAACCGCAAACCACTAAGAACTGAACATCTGCCTTCCTCCTCGTAGTGGAGTCAAGTGATCAAACAGAGGAAGGCATCCACGATTTAACTTCAAAGGAAACATTCATTTAATTCGTACCTTCAAGGTGAAAGCATCTGTTATTACCCAGAGAAACAGGTGTATTTAATCCCATTACCTTACAGAGACCAGTTTCAAACTTTTGCTGAGTTTATTGGACATGAAGTCATTAAAACAGGTGCTTGAACAATAGGTATAACATAGGTCTGTGTACACAGAACAGCAATTCCTGCGAATTGCTCTCTGAAATGTCCATCAATCTTGTGATCTTTTTATGTACTAAATTTTGGTTAAAAAGTAAATACATTTGTCAACATATGTTAAAACATTTTTTTTCTGACTGTGCTTTCGATTAGGAAACGTCATCTCCATCAACAAGGTTTCTGATGGAAAGTCTGGGCAGCTGGATGGTAAAGCCAAACTTTCTGTGTTTGAATGATGGAGTCAGAAATTTCCCCCCTGCCCCTTTTACCAGCACATCCTTGGACAGTGTTTCTGTGCATCACATTATTACAGCAAGAATCACCTAGTGACTTGTTTGGTCTCAATTTATTATAATCATAAAAATAATTAACATTTAAAATAGCAAAACAAATACTATACATACTGCCTTTAAGACAGTATGGTACACACAATATATACATACACACACGCACACAAGCACAATATGGTCAGTTGTTGAGAGGGTCTAGGGGCTTCCGTTTCACTTCCATACCTATAGCAGCTGTATAGAGTGGAGATGGCGCCCTCTGCTGTCTCATCAAATTACAGGTCTTCAACAAGCTCTCCGCTCTGTAGGCAAGACACGTCAGACGTTTTTCATTGCCAATATCCTTCAGGAATGTTGATAAAAGATTATTAACGCAGGTCACATTGAGCTATACCAACAGATTTCATACCTGGCCAGTTTCTCCTCTGACAGTCTCTCTCTGGCACACAATTCCTGCTCTTTCTCTATAAGAAGGGAAAAAGAAAATATCAGCACTCCAACTCTCCCTTCCAGTGTAGTCAGCACAACCGGCAGAGGGAACAGGACGCTTACGTTCAAGCCTTTCCTCTCGTTCCTTAAGCGCAAGCTCGCGTTCACGCAGGGCCTGCTCCTTCAATTGCAGTTCGGCAGTCAGCGAAGCCGCCTCCGGCTGCCCGAGCTTCCCCGAGCCGGCAGACCTCCGTCGCTGCCTGGTCTGAGCCGCCGTCTGCTCCTGGGCCACTTGATGGGAGATTAAAGTGCTCTGCAGAATGGACTCCACAGAGGGCCGCAGGTAGTCCTGGCAACGGAGAGGGGAGGGGCAGAGAGAGGTCAACACGGCACAACAGCAAGGCAAGCTGCGCTAAAGTAAACACGCAGTAAGAGTACAAACTGTATTATATAGTTCCTGTTATGAGACAATAATCTTCAAAGACATGCTTGTCGAGAGTTGCCTGCATTTCATCACAGCTGATGAAAAACCTCCAACCGAAACGTCCTGTTTGTCAGGAAACCTTGTGTACTTCACTACAATTTTTAATGTCTACATCTCTCACTTCAGTACACAGTGTACTGCAGTAAAATATGTAGTGATATTAAAAATTTAAGTGTGTACACACACACACACACACACACACACACACACACACAAAGTCTAGAACATCCATTGTGGGTTAGCATCTAATACTCCCAGTAGACAGACGTCCAACTGATTTTACTTAGTCAAACACAACCGTAACCCAGTGACAAGAAAAACAAACAGAGACCTTCTACACACCCCTGTACAAACACACAAGCCTATGAACAGAGTTGCTTTGATTTACTTTAAAACACAGCATTTCAGATGGGAAGCTAAATGACTTTTGCAACATCCTGCTCCAGCGGTTCACACCCCGTCACGTCTGTCTATACTTCACGACGCAAATAGAAAAGACAAAGTTTGGGGAATTTTGCAAAACAATCGGCTGTGTGCCAAGATACCCCGTCCTTATAGGGCATCACTGAGCACATCAGGCCGGAAAGCACAACTGATATGTGCTTTTTACTTCCGAAGCCCTCCGCCATTTATGTGCAATGCCAAACGAATCCTGGCAGGGGAAATCCTGACAGCAAAAAACTCCAATTTAGTGCAACGCAAAAGATAGTTCCACCTGCAGCTCCATTTCGAGGTGCAGGTGGTTCGGTTTAAGCAGAACTGCTCATCAGGTACGTGTGCTGGTACAGAATACTGCACTTTGTGGGCCTCAAGCAGAATAAATCATCAAGACTAATTATTCAAAAGGTGTTGAAGCCCAGCTGTAGATAATGCTTTTTGTTTCTCGTTTACACTATGCATAGTAAATATTCCGCACAGTGAATAGTTGGGTTTTCACTTTGTAATGTGGGTACCAGCAGATGTCTAGATTCTGTCTAGGAGATTTTAGCAAGGTCTATGGAACATTGGTTTCCATGTACATCTGTGAATACACATCCATGTTTATGTTTCCGAAGCCTAAAAAGCTTTCATCGTGGTCGTTCAACGTTTATTTCTGCCTACTACACAAAAGCCAAAATCACATTTAAATTTTTTTTTAAATCAATCAATCAATCAATCAATCAATCAAAGTAAAGGTACCTTTAGGTGTAGCATCCTGGACAAGAGGGTGTTCAGCTCTTCTGAGTAGCGATAAGGAATCCTTCTAAACTTTCCCTCATTGATTTTCTCTGCAAGTTCTTTTTGGTTGTATGCGGTGAATGGAGGACTGTAAGCAAATGAAGCATTAAGTACCAAGACCAGATATGTACATTCATAAGGAAATGTGCAGATCTTTGTCACAAAGTCTAATACTCACGACAAAGCACAAAGCTCATAGAGCAAGCATCCTAATGACCAGATATCTGACTTTTCATTGTATGACATGCGATTCATTTGTTCCTGTTGGCAAACAAAAGTACATTCACTATGAATCAGTTAAATGAGTGTAAATGACTTAAAACCTCAAGTGTCTAAGTAAAAAAAAAAAAAAAAGATATTAAAGGCACACTCACTGGTGACATGTAATATGGAGTTCCCACAAATGTTTTAGCAAAGCTTGTGTCATGCTTGAGTATTCGCGCTAGGCCAAAATCTCCTAGCTTTACATTCTTCTTGGCGTCAAGGAAGATGTTTGCAGGCTTCAGGTCACGATGTAGCACTGTGCTCCCACCACAACTTCTGCCATGACACTCCTTGAGTGCGAGAGACAACTGCGCCATAACACGCAAAATGAACTCTTCCTCCAGGTATCTCCTGAACACAGTGTTAAGACACACACACACAGAAACAGGTCAATTTCAAACACTTCTATGCATTTCATTTTATATATTAGTGTCACAAATTTGCATGACAAATATGAATTTAGGATAAATTACCAAGTTTTTACCTCTCTTTAATGCATTTCGTTATGAGACTTGCGAGATCTCCACCTTCGCAGTACTCCATGACTATGTACAGCGTTGTGTTAGTTCGATCTATAATGCGGTCGTAATATCTCACGATGTTGGGGTGCTTTAACTCACGAAGGAGATTCACCTCCGACACAAGCATTTGTTTTTCCGTTTCCGCCATGGTGCCATAGTCCAACTCCTTCCATACAAGAATCTAGGATATGCAGCAGTTCAGGTTACTTACGCTACTTTCATGTAGATAACTTAAACATAACACGGGTTTATTCAGAAGTTGAAACATTTGAATGAAATTAAAATATCTAAAAACTGCAACAATTTACCTCATGTTTTGTTATATACAAGACAAGTGTCTAGAAGTTTGTAGTTTAAAATGTGATTAATCTTAAGACAAAGGCATTTTTGCTAGCCCGAGTAACTGCCCAACCTATCTTTGCTATCTAACCTACCTAGCTAGGTTCGCTATCAGGTAAAGGGTAACAAAAACAATAGGTTAGCTAGCAAGCAAGTAATACCACTAACGTAGCTACATGGCTATTAATTACCTTTCCGTCAGATTTCCTCCTAATTTTCTGACATTTGCCGTATGATCCAGAGCCTATGGTGTACAATATTTCGTAATCATCCGTACGAGACGGCATTTTATCAGGAAAAACTGAAACAACACAAATGATCCTGCAGTGTTTAGTTCTTAGTAGAAACTCAAAACAAGCTGCTAACCAAGATTAAACGAGCCAGCTATCTGGTTCATTTAAAGTACTCTTGCCTCGAATTATGACGATACCTTGTTTACAGTGTTTACCTTGCTTACAGAGTACAATCAGAAATCTTATTTATGCAACTGATATAACGCATGTCATCGTGACTCAACAACGAGAGCGTTTGAAACTAGCACGAAAACTCTGAAATTTGATTGGCTTATCATACAACGATTGGGGTAATTTCATTGGCTTAAAGTAGGGAAACAAAACTGCACGTTGCCTAGCACCAGCACGAGTCAGAGTAACCGCGAGAGAACGCGGGGAGAAATGGGAGTGACGTCAATTTAAAGGGGTTGCTTGACTGTAGCGGGAATTTTATTTCCAAGTCAGTGAGACTACTAGTGATAATCTCAATGCTAAATTGACTAAATCTGTAGATTGTTGTTTTATGAGACAGTGATAAGTGACCGTTTAAAAATCCCGTTTATTTAGACATTCATTATGTTTTCATAAGTTCACTATACAAAAACACGGGGACTGACAGACTCTTCTGTCTTGCTACTTTGGTCCTGTCGCGTCAAATCTTTAGTGATGTCCACAGCAGTCTACTGTAGCCTATGGATTTCACTGCTTGACATTGAAGATCTTCATTTAATTTACAATAATACGTTTCATCGTTAGAAATCAAAAGCAGAATGAGTAATATAAAACATCAAACATACTGAGTGCACATTTTTCATGCATGATAAGATGCATGTATTAACAGCCCAGCTAACAAATATTCAAGGGTATTATTATACGAGTATGAAATCTTTTATCAAAAACCACCTTGCCATGATCCCTTCACAGCTAAAACAGCTTGCGTTCTTTAAGGAAGGGTTTCCACAAGATTTAGGGAATTTGTGCCCAATACGTCAAGGGCATTTGTGAGGTCAGGAACCTGTGTGTGATAGGAAGCCCTGACTGAAAGAATAATACCCTTCTAGCTGCTGCTTCAGAGTCCGGAACGCTTGGCATTTTACGTAACGATTTAAGACGAGTTCGGCTTGTCTGCTGTTGCCCAGCCATGGAAACACATTTCATGAAGATCCCAAAGCATAGTACTTGTTCTGACGTGGCTTCCAGAGGCAAGTGACGGAGCAAAGAACAATGTTACATGCTATATGCTTTAGCACTGGACGGCCTCGTTCCGAGTGTACATGATTTACCGCTCTGTGATTCATGTGCTGTTGCTCCTAAACGCTTTCATTTCACAATAGCACTTACAGGCGATCCAGGAGAGATCTTGCTGGGCAGAGATTTCGCCAACTTGTGGCAAAGGTGGCATCTTCTGCAAGCACCCCATTAAGTCACCGAGCTTTTCCTTGGGGGGAGGGGATGGTGTAGAGCCTACTCGGCATGTATTAAGTTGACACGAGGGCACAAACTCACCTTATACAATACCTATGACATCTATTATCTTCATATACATGGAAAAAAGTCACATCTTAAAAGCAATATTTTGACAAGTATTTTAATTTCTATTACTTTTTTTTTCCAAGAACTTTACTTCAGTGTGTGCATTATATATTTTTTGAGATTTAAAGAGCAAATATAAAAATTCAAGTGTACAACTCCCATATTCAGGTGAAAATTAACATAGTATCAAGACACCTTCAGTCAGTCAGACTCGGACACTGAGGAGTTAACTGATATTTATCAGTTTTTATTCCAGCACAATTAAATTCTGTGTTGTAAAATGGCTGGGTAGCTAGGAAAAGGGAGAAACAGGAGTACAAAATTAAAAGACCATTCTAATGCAATTTTTTAAAATTCCTAACAACCCACACCCCCCCCCCCCCCCCAACCCCTCTAAAACATCTCCCTTATCTCTCCCACTGGAGAGATAGTGATAACTAAATGAGGGATTGCCCCTGTATCTCATATTGGAAGGTAGTCCTAGCATGTTTACAGTGAGAAATGCCAGTTTCAACAGCCTGCCTTGAATGCATTCCGCATCTGTGAAATTACCACAGCTCTCTTGCATCATACACATTTCAATCTTCGGCAAGCCAGGGAAAACGAAAACAAACAGCATGGTTAGGAAATGGCAATTACGGCACAAAAGATCTAACTTGTCTACTCATTTGTACAGCTGAATTCCATCCTCTCGTTGCAGTGCCTTGGAGAACGTTATATTGCTGGACCAGGCCTAACCTTCCTTTCAGTCCGATGAGCTGTTCCACAAAGCCGAACTACTGTGCTGGAGACTGGCGCCCTTTTCTCTTATGATTACAGCACACAAAATTAGTCCTGGTTCGTGTCAAACCTAAGGAAAGGCTTACATATGGTCGTGAGTCTGAGTGAGACGATAGTCCTCTGCTGCCCTATCCATGAGCCAAGTGGTTAAATCTACTGTAGTCATACAGGTGGTTAAATCTACTGTAGTCATACAGTTCTGTCCTAATAGTTCTGCATTAATAATAATAGAACATTTCTTTTTTTTATTTGAAATGACATGACTTAGCAGACAGTAACATGACGGACATATAGGCTATTGTCGTGGGTCAAGTAAAGCAAGTGTGTAGACCATACTGCTTTGAATCTTAAATCCGCTCTTAAATGAAAGGATGTATCCAACAGATTCAGGGTCTTGGTGCTACACCCAGATACAAAGAGAAATTCTATAAACACCAGCTTTAAGGAGTACTCATTTTTTCATCTTTCATTAAAATCCATAACATTTTGGAAAAAGGAAAAAAAACAAACAAACAAAAAAAAACAGTTACAGTCTCAGATGTTTCCATCACAACAAGGATTCTACCTCAAGTGTTGTTTTGTTTATATACAAGACAAAACTCAATTTTTGTAGGTTTATGTGATTGAAAATGAAACAAATTAAAATTTCCATCAATAAACTGATTTGCCAACACTGATAACACATAGCCACCAGACATTAATTATATGCATCTTTAAAGAAAAGTCAGAAAAAAGTAAAGAGGGGTTGGGGGGGGGGGGGGGGGGCGTGATAAAAACAATAAGTAGAATGTAAAATACGACCATAAGCTGGCAGGTTAAGCTGTTAGAAACTTACAGGAATGACAAAG
>JAOYMR010000017.1:17918005-17950869 GCA_025802075.1 Tenebrosternarchus preto | reverse complement strand
CCCCCCCCCCCCCCCCCCCCCCCCCCCCCCCCCCCCCCCCCCCCCCCGCCCCCCCCCCC
This sequence comes from Tenebrosternarchus preto, assembly GCA_025802075.1. Lineage (NCBI taxonomy): Eukaryota > Metazoa > Chordata > Actinopteri > Gymnotiformes > Apteronotidae > Tenebrosternarchus > Tenebrosternarchus preto. The sequence continues at coordinate 17,950,810 of JAOYMR010000017.1, read as the reverse complement.
CCCCCCCCCCCCCCCCCAAACTTATTACCACCTCAGACTCTAAGCTTCAAGATGTATTAAATGTACACCACTTCCAAATAGGCCACAGTGTACAACACTGGAATCATCATTTACATTTCCAGCTGTAATGGTCAGGACGTTCCTTCATTTGGCCGCACGCCACACTATATACGCCCTTCGGTTAACATACCAAAAACGAAACGACTCACCCACCAAACAAAAAATGAGGTCTCAGAGCTCCACCAGGCAAAATCTTTCTATAATTCATCATATCCTATTAATTTTATCCGGCAAATTCTACCCTTCCAGTGACATCTGAATTGGGATCCACAGTCAGCAGTTTGAGTTATACACACTTACTATCACTTCACTCACATTTATTTTAGCCGGGTGATTGGATTGGGTGTGTGAGATTAGATGTTAATCTTTGTTTTATAAAAAGCAGTGGAATCAGGGTCCATCAGTCTAAATGTTCAACACATTCCAGATCTTCTTCATATTCCAGACAAAAGCCATGTAGGGCTGCACTAATATATTATTTGTTAATCATTGTAATACTGGCCTCAACAATACAGATAAACATCAAACTGGAAAATTTGCTATGAACCCAGCAGGGCTCGGTTTTCATCGGAGCGGTTCAGTATATTGCAGGGTGTATCACTATTGCAATAGGCAGCGCTACAATCACAGTATAGAATTTCTACCCATGATATGCAGCCTTGCTCCCTGTGTAGGAGTGCAGTTCAGGGCTACACTGCTGGGACCCAAGTTCATGGACTGCAGTGAGCAAACAAACACTCGGAGAAAGGGGTGGGTGGAACAGCTCAAAAAACAGCACAGGAGTCATGGCCAACTCCTGGTGTTCATCAGCGAGGAAGCAGGCCTACGTCAGCGCGTCTCGACGTGTGCGAGCCCCGCCTCTGCGTTCGGCCTCTCGGGGAGGCCCGAGGCTCCGCCTCGCCTCCGAGACGGCAGCGGGGCGAGCCGCCTCCCACAACTCGGCGGCGGAGCGCGCGGCGATACCACCACGCGCTCTGATAATTACCCGGAGCGGCGAGTCTTCATTTAAACCCGAGCCATGACCGCAGAGCCATTATCTCCACTTTTGCAACACGGGGAAGCGCTTTCTGGCGTTGAATGGGCTTCTTTGTTTCCTCTTACAGGGGAATGTCGCATTTAAAAATGAAGAAAGGTGAGGCGTGTGGCACTCCTGCATGTGCTCCTGCAGTTCCTCCCTGAGCAAGTCACAGCATGACTGAAAAATGCAGACTCTTGTTTGAAAGCCCACATTTCGAAGATTAGTACCACAGCATAAATTATACTATATGGACTACATAAACTAAACAATGCTATTTCACTTGAAGCAACACTACGTTTTGAAAACCCTAAGCGATTATGCTGGGTGGTGAGCGCTGATCCAATTTTACGTGGAAAATTAAGAGAATAATAGAGAATCGGCTTCTGAAGCAGGAAAGTGAACACGCATCTTTCAGAGATGTGCACTCAGCACTTAGAGCCTTGAGGGACATTCAGACTTGAAAACACACAAATGCTAAAATCTCCATCCTACTTGGTAATTACCAGAAGTAGGTCTCACAGAGACCCTCCCCAGGTAGGAACCCCGGTGTGAAAAGCTTAGCTCGTATGGGCCAGTGAAACCAAGGGCACGGGTGTAACCACGGAAACCAAAAGTAAAAAAAAAAGCCTCATGCCACAGTCACTCTGGGACAGCAGACGCCATGGCGACAGCCGCTCCGCACCCACCGAAGAGATTAAACCTGTAGGCATTCCGTCTCTTTCCTGCTGGCACCAGGCTGGATGGCGCAATCCAGCTCACACACGTACCGTTGACAAGGTAAGAACAAGACAACACGCCAACCCTTAATTGGCCAAAATCCAACCCTCGTTACGACATCATTTATCTGATGACACGTTGCTGTGATGACTTCCCACTACGAGCAGCTCATTAACGTCACTCTCGTCAGAACCACAAAAGCGGAAACAAAGCCGTTTGTCTGCGGCCTTCTTTTGGTTTCAAAATCGGATTTTATGTTCTTAAAGGACACTCCATTTCCGTGGATCTACTCAATAAGCAACCTGAATGAGCACAGTTATGAATGAGCGCTTACATTTGGGACTTCGATCCTCCATACTGAATGGTATGAATGGTCCTACCTGTAGTGCACGTGCGTGACTGTGGGAGGTCTGTAGCCAAAGATCCATGTCTGAATGTCCATAGGCTTGGCGTCGGGGTAGGCTACGGTCACATCCACCACCCACTGCAGTCCTCTGCCTTTGTTATCTATACAGGGGCACAGAACTGGTCAAAAGAGCTGTAAATGAGAGAGGGGGGGGGGGGTTGTTACACAGCTAAACTTCTGAGTGAAGACAAACGAGGAATAACAGCAAAGGCTGCAAGGGTGTACTGACCAAAGAGCCCAAAGGGTCTGGCTTGTTGGAGATACAGCAGAACAGTGGGAGGACTGGTTGAGGGAAACCAACACATCCGTTGTGACAGCCGCAAAACAAATGGCCCCAGACGAGCCCACTGAGCAGAGGCGTGCCGGTTCCCAACCACCGACACACTGTTACGCAATGCTTAACCATCTCTCCCCAGTGCTTTTCTTTCTTTTGACTGCAGGCCATGGTGTTTGGGATTTCTCTGTGATCTTTACACTATAGCCAGCGCAGTGGTCTGAAGGTCTGTATTTATTACCTATATTCTTTTCCTTCGATGTTGGATGTGTGCCACCACCCACTCCCCCCCCCCCTATATACCCCCAGAAGAAAAGAATGTGCAATGTGTGTTTTTAATAAGGTTTCTCCTACATCTCAGCCATGGATGGAAGGAAATTAATCTTTTGACTTTGATTGATGATTAAATGATATTGTGGTGGATTTCAGAGTTTAATAACCACTTGATGCATTCAAGACTGGTCTCCAGATAGACACGTCCTCCACAGCTGCTAACCCTCCAGCAGAAAGCGAAAGTGCTCAGGGTAATTTCAGCTTGTATGCATTTTTTTGGACTTTTTTTTTTTTTTTTTTTTTTAAAGTGTTCATTGTGGGAGTGACAGGCAATGTATCTAATGACCGATCTATTAAAGGACCGTATCAGCATCAAGATTCCACTATAGCATGCAGGTCTGACAGCATTGATCCCGCAGCCAGGATGCGCGGGCACTACCTTCCTGGAAGTTCAAAAATATCATGAATACTTTTAACAACCCATAGGACTGCGGGGTTGTGGGCAGACACCAACAATGAGCTCAGTGTAGGGTTCTGCTTTCCAAAAGCGACTGGACACAACGGCCAGTGCTATGAGCGATACCAACGTCATCACCTTTAATGTTAGCCAGTTTAGAACTTGTGTAACTGCAACCCAAATATTGTGAGGTCTAATGCACAAGCGTTGTTATTTAAAGCAAAGAGAGGAGTAATTTGATATATTCCTGTACTGAGTGATCATTTGTTAATTTAAAATGATTGGTAAGATGATTAATAACCTACGAACACCACAGTTCATATAAATGATAACATAATTCATAATGACAAACCTTTGTTTGGGTGGAAGCATAACCGAAAGTCCATGACAACTCACGGTAACAACACATTGCTCATGTATGCAAAGTTGTCTACATTTATAATCAGACCAGTTCCGCCCTTACCTTTTGGTCCCGGCGGGCCTCCATCTGTTCCCAGTGTGCCGTTCTCCTGCTGGGGGCCAAGAGTCTTTAGGATAACCTGAGTTGCTCCCAGACGTGGCAGTGTCACATGCGTCAGGTATGGCAAGTCGTTCTTCTTTGCGAACGACTGACTCGTCTCTCGCCTCTTTCGCAGGAAGCCCCCCTCAGGAAAAAGCACGATCCACTTCCTGTCCCGGCTGTAGTAATACTTGTCCAGGTGACTCTTTAGGTAGACAAGCTGCTTGTCTCTGTGTGCTTTTCCCTGTTGTTGATATACCAAAAGGTTGACAGCATTACGCACGAGGGACTTGCTAAGACTTTTATGATGGTTACTTTTCTCTGCCATGGGCTTCCTTCAGCTGTAGTTGCGCCCTTGAACCTGAGTGAACAATGCTCACCTGCCTAATGAAGAAGTCTCCGTGGATCAGAGAAACCAATCCAAAATTGGTGTACTTAAACACATGGTCCATCAGCCACATCATCTTCCGCACCACCTATGAAGAAACCAAAAAGAGGGTGCGAATCAACATGGACGCAAAACAAAAACTTTAAAATTCAAGATATTTATTGTCCATGTTTCAAGTGCTGATGTTTTTAGTTGGGACTTTTAGGTTCCACAGAAAAGCTGCAGCGTGGAAAGTGGAGGCCCTTTATGTAGGCAAACACACAGCTAGACACTGAAAAGGGATGTCTGAAGTCAAATAGAGGTGGAAATCACACTCGCAATTTGGAAGTGGGCTTGTACACACTGTGTGTAATAACAGCTTCATGAATAATATATACTCATAGTACAATCGTATTGTTTTATGAAAAGCATGCCTAACAAAAAAAAAAAAAAAAAAAAAAGATTCAAATTGAGAGTAAAACATGCCAAAGGTTCAGAAAGCCATTTTCAACTTGCCACCACCAAAAATCTGGAATTAGTGTAGTTATTACACTTCCCCCATTTAAATTAAACATTTAAACCCAGCACAATCAAGCTGCATCTACTTGCATGGGAAATGTGCAGTGGACCGTAATGGCAAAGGAATTGCATCTGAAAAATGTTGAAAACCACCAAACCAAGCTCTCGCAATTTGATATACGAGATCAGTTTCCATGGTGAAAAAGAGCAATTGCTTACAGCATTATTATGGAGGTTGATGGATGTGCTTTATGCAAGGGAGGTTTGCCCGTACTTTGTCTAGAGCACGGGAGCCCAAATTCAGTGGGGCATCGTGGGGTTGCAAGGTGTGTGTGATGGGGCCTCACCATCAAGAATGAACATGTGTACTTTGGCCTTTGCTACTGAAGAGTCTTGTGGCCTACTGGCCACTCCGTACAGCAGGCTGCAGCCACAGCCAGCCGAGAAGGTGTAGAAGGTCAGCTGGTGCTTTACTCCAGCACACACAACCACTGGAATGTCAATGTACGACGGCCTCAGCCTCTTCCTCCGGCTCGCCCACTCGCAATCCCCAGGGCCAAGACGCTTCAACAATAAGGGCCTTTATAATCTGCATGTGGACGTTCTTTCACAGCGTCCCATGCGTGAAGTTCCCAGAAATGCACGTTTTAATTCCGAATGCTAATCACACTTTGTTCAGTTAAGTGCTTAAACATCTTGTCTTTGATGGAAAATCCACACTTTAAAATAAGCTGCAGGCCAAACCCAGAAACCCTTCTTTATATTGATCTTTGATGGGGAACTACATTCTTTTTGGTGAAACATTAAACAGTTTTGGCTATAGATTTGTACATGTGGACAATTACGGCTAGATCAAAAGAAAGCAAAGCACCTTTTACTGTAAAAGTTACGGGTTTCTTCTTCACAGGTTTGCTAGAAATACAGCAGATGGGCCACCGGATCAATAAGAAATGTAATAATATCCAGTGTTATCCAATACTATACGCTCAACTATGATCTGATCAAGCATCATTAGCATCTTACTTTTCCATACTGAATTCACCAAAAAAAAAAAAAAGTTTCAACCATTTCCACATCTTCCAGTGGTTACAGCATGGGAAAAGCTTACACTTGCCTTTAAAACTAAGGGGCTTATCTCAACATTATACTCTCAACTGATGTTATTGGAAGAGCAGAATTTAAAGAAGATAAAAACCAGGTGGGAGGAGGACCTTAGCATTGATTTGTCGAAAATTAGGAAAATGCACTTCACAGGGTCAATTCCTCATCACCACCAGATTGGAGCTCATACAACTCAAAGTTCTACACAGGGCCCATTTAGGTAAAGGGCTGTTTTGGTCAGCCAATTTGGTCCATGCCTTTTGGTCTCGTTCTTGACTTGCCACATAGTGGTAAACAGTTTTTTTTTTTTTTAACTTTAGGTAAAGTGTTGGAGGCGACATTGGCTCCTTGCCCAGTCATGGCCATTGTTGGGGTGGGTGGTAGGTCCTTGAACTTAGATAAGAGACAATCTGACATACTGATCTCACAACCCTTTTAGTCCATGTTTTACTAACATGGACGTCTTCTAATCCTCCACCTGCTGCGGTCTGGCTGGAAGATGCTGTACCTCAAACTTGAAAAGACCAAGTTTATACTGAGGGGATCAATAAAAAAGTTTCACCTGAAATGGGGACCATTTACATTTATTTTGAAAATCTTAAGAAGCTACCTCAAAGGCTTAGGATGCAGACATTAGACTATAATTAACATTATTTAAAAGGTAGGTTTATTTGTGTGCAAGTACACATTTATGCCGTTTATATATGCTCTGATCTGCCAGTCAAGTTGACTATGGATAACTGTGGCTTTTATACATAAAAACTTTTTTTTAATTTCCCATATTTCCCATATCTACATTTACAAGTAAAATATTTTGCTAACTTCTAAAGAATATCATCTTTAGACTCGTGGTTTTAGTTTAAAATTAATATTACATAACTCATCTTCTGTACCCTAAAAATTCACTGTATTGGTACATCCACCATTCATAAAATTCTCACATACATAAGGACAGACCTTAAGAACCCATCATACACCTAAACTAATTTGTAAAAGCTTGCTATAACAGCACTGACCCCAATGTAACGTTTTCTGATGACACCCTAGGTTTTGAAGAAGAGGTTCTCAAGTGCACTCCTAGGAACCCACAGCACTGCAGTTTTAACCTCATTACCCAGTCAGACATGATTCAAAGACGTGTAAGAACAGGGAAAACTTGAAAATGGCTACATCAAGGGTAGCAAATCCCCATGAAAAAAACCCACACTTTAAAGCAATGTCACTGGAACTTAAAAATGTTACCAGCATCATCCATTATATCCAAATCTGACCAAAAGTCAGTAAATCATGCTGTATTTATAAACAGTGATTTATTACACTGTAAGGTAGACTACAGGTTTTATTTTACAGATGTATTGTAAAGTCTTGTTTAAATGCCAATTTCCACTCGATCAGAATTTGTTGATGTAATGTGTGTTGGGTCAATACCAACCTCCCAGTTTCTGAAACAGGGACACCGGCACTCTACACTCTACACTCTTGATGATTCTTGAATAACTGAAAGCACTCAAGTTTCATTTAACAGCAATTGAAACCAAAACAACAACCTACTGATGTAACTGGTGCAAGTAATTAAATGCATAGCCAAAGAGTTGTTGGTTTTTTTTCCAACATGAGGGTGACTCCTACATCATACTAACGGACATTACAAACATTTTTGTTTATAGCTGTGCAACTCTTGCTCTCAAACTATTTATGCCCGTGTCTGTTAACAACTTCCCAATTATGCAACAAGCAAGAACTGAAGACGCCAAAAACTGACACATACATTATATATCTCAAAGAACAAGTACAAGCTGTTTAAACCCTCCAAAGACCTAAACTAGCCAACCATTTACATCCTGATTCAATATTCTCTGCAACACAATGGAATGCTTTCAAAGCTAATGTACCAAGTACTATAAGACATCAATGTTTTTGTACCTTTAGTTTGTCTTTTTTTACAAATACATGTGAAAAGCTTATTGCATGGCAAATACCACAAAGTGTGAAAGTGTCACTTCCCTCTGACCTGTGCCCTCGCAAAGCCCAGAGGCAACGAGCACCAGGCTGGAAATGCCAACGTAAACAGATGGAGGAAATGGACACCAGGGCTCGGGTGAAACCTAACAAACACCACCCGAGATGTTTTACACCTACAGAGGCCCCTCCAAGTAACCACACACCTTTCCAGGTTGGAAAGATCAAATCAAAATCAACTATAAAACAGTGCCATGCGTCACAGCAAATGTTAGATGACCTTTTTTTTAAAAAAAAAAAATCCAACTAGGCTCCAGGTCTGATAAAAAGCTTGCGATTCAGGTTAGACTGATCAAAGGTAAGTGACATACCATCCCTTATCTGCCTTTATCTCATCTACAGCTAGGCTCCCCTGACCAGTTCTCCTTTTGACTCTGACATCTACCTATTCATGTTGGCAGCAAGGACAAGTGAGTTCAACAAGCACCAAATGTCTTCTAAACCCGATATCAGTATGGAGACAAAGAGGACTATTCTGAACACATTTGAATACAACCAAATGTCTGCTTAATTCCTCTCAGGTATAACAACCCGTACTTTCTGCTTACAGGTATCCTAGATCGACAGATCAAGAGGGTGATTAGCTAGGATCAAATGCATTTTGATGACAGTGAACACCCAAAGTCATTTCCAATCATAATAGTTTGAAGCAGACATATAAATAAATAACTGTTTACCATCAGCAGCAGCAATGGTCAGTATCTACTATGGTAGGATACGTGATTGGTTGATGAGTAACTTGGACATAGCCGAGAGGTTTCCGGTGCTCCTGTCATTCAATAAGGTCTAGTACAATAAACACTATGCTTGCCAAAATAAGTTTGTGATGACCAAAGGAACAGCCAAATCAGCTCATATCCAGGATCAGTGTTCACCGAAACAAACTCAAGTTACTGATATCGCAATGTTTTCCCAAGACGTAATTTCCATGTGGTCAACGGCATATAATATCAGTCATAGCATATACCATTCAGTACGTGTGATGTTTGCTGAGGAGCAGGTTTCTGCAGCACTGCTTCTCCCACAGGTTTACAGAAGACAAACTTCCATAAGTGTTCAAAAGCTGCGTTATACTTGTTACCGAACACTACGATATGAGCTCATGTGCCGATACTCTCTCTACTGGCCAATCGTACCTGTTAATAAACTGCTTTTAATTTGTTAATCTACATGTTCCCAAGGTAAACGTAAAAATCTGCAATGTAACGAGCACTCCACAGACCAGCACAACACAATATTCCATATAATAATGTGCAATATAACATTTAACAGTGTGTAACACATGAGTGGAGTGCACCCACACCCGGGTTATAAACAAATAGCCCATTTAGTTGCACCACTCTGAATCCAAACAATAATGCAACACGGCTGGTAAAAGCCGACTGCCATCACAGCACTCAAGTGCTCACACACACCCCCACACACACACCCTCACACACACCCTCACACACACGCCTAGAGAGCTTACCGTTCCCTTGTCCTGCAGACACATCATCAGAGTGCAAACATCTCCAGTGGCCTGATGGTTGACGATGACCATCGCCTCGTCTTCAGATATTGGCCGAACATCCTCGCCCCACTCGGTCACTGTTACACACGGACACACACACACACGGACACACACACACGGATTAGAGAATGCCATATCACTCCACGATCACTGCAACCGTGAACTTTTATTTATTTAAGGCTTTGCCAAATTTACACCCATATTTCCCTGGGAGAGGCTGGCTAGTGTGTATGTGGGTGGGTGCGTGCGTGCGCGCTGGGCAGGGATCTCTCTCTGAAATATTGTGATATTGGGTGATGGTGTGGAGGATGCTGGGATCTTTGACAGGTTAGCATGCTCTCCGTAACTTGCACCGTGCTAAACCTACCCAAACTGCATGTGCTGGATGCACTCAAGAATCACGCAGAAAGGGCACAAGATCTTCTTCCGCAGCGTTTCCTTGTGATTCAAGCATTAAGCAGCAACATGAACCAGGATGCACACAAAACCTGCACCATGTTTCAAAAACAATACCAGCATGGAAAAGAACTTCAAACTGCATCAATAAATGCCACAACTGATCCAGTCTGCCACTTCACCATTTGAAATAGCCAACAGCTAACAGCTTAATAGCGGCTCAATCACATCTGCCTTACTGTCTGTAACAGCTGTCTGTGCAGAGAGCACCATACTCTCATTTCTTAACAGGTTAGAGGAGAGGGTCTTAATCCAGACCCCCAGGAACCCCCAGCTAATCTACATTTTAATTCCCACCTCTTAAATTCTTTGTTTGGCGTGGCCACGGACACAGAGGCCCAGATTCGTAAAACCTCTCGGTAACTGCGCTACTCTATGGAAAATCTGTGACACTGTATTTAAATTAAAGTTACTGTGGTGATAATTAGCGCATCAGTGTTAATTTACCACTGCGCTAAATTCGCCCGTGCCTTAAGTAAAAGCCAATCAAAACTGATATGCAAATTAATCGATATACATTTTAAAGACCCATGCCAAAACACAGATGACTGACTAATCCTAGTCACTGCTGGTTACATAAAAACGTAACTTTCACCAAAGATGGTAGGTGCATGGCTGCCCTCGGTTAATGAATTCAGTACTTCCAGATCATGGGTAGAGCATCACATTTGCATCTCTGCTCGGTCTCCTATATCCGTTTATAGTTTCTTCCTCTAGAACACCTAAATTTATATTTCTTCTGGCAAAATTTCGGGGCATTCCAAGATCGTTTTCAAGCAAGTCATCTTCTTCTTCTTGTATTCCTCTACGACTGCAATTGCAAAGTTTGCCATCATGCTTACTCCAAACTGACCAAAAATGTGCCTTTTAACTAAATGTAACGATTGGCTAAATGTGCGAGCATGCAGGATTTTGGTGGTGACTTGCAGGTGCAATTTTACGCTGGGGGGGGGGGGGAGCATGTCCTTCCATTCCCTGAAATGGCTGCACCCTTTTCTGAAAGTGCATTCATATCAAATATTTGTTTAATAACAACCTACTGCAGATTGTTATATTCCAAGATCAGGTGGGAGAGTGGACCTGGTCACGTCATGCCTCTACTACGAGGAATAGCCATCGCTGCACATGAGCTCTGTGGAAAAAGGAAGTAACCTTTCCAGCAAAGCAAAGGTACCAACAAATTAGTCCAGTGAATGCATGCGCCCACCAACTCTAACGAAGGTGACAAAGGAATGCAAATGGTGGAGGAAGGGGTGGGTGACACCTGGACCTCATTTTTGCCCCCCTGCACTTTTCTAAGCAAAGTTAAACCCATCTTGCAGGTGTGACTGAACACCGTTTGAAGAAAGATTCCCCAATCCAGATCGACTTCATGCTGGCATTTTTGGTGAAGCGGTGGTCTATTATGACTCGATAACAACTTATGCAAATGAGGACAACATTAGGTGGCATTGTATATTGTACTAATGGTACAATGCGCTGGCAAACCACATTTATGAATTAGGAAACTTGTTACCGTATTGTGCTGTTAGGTGTTAAATATGCTGGTAGGTCTTGTGAATTTGGCCCACTGTGAATTTACATGATTGTGTAATTTTGCCTTGGAAGAGGTTGGTCCAGACATTATATACGATATGAATTTTATTTTTTTTATTTTTTTTTTTGGGGGGGGGGGGTCTGTCATGTGGTCCCATGTGTGTATTTAGCGTGCAGTCACTCTGACAAATCTCAGCCAACCAATGAGTAATTACTGTTAACCTAGGTCACAACAGAGGGTCACCAGTGAACCTGTCCCATGAATTTATCATGAGATCAATAAATCTCATCCTAATCTTGCCAGTTCTGGGGTGTGTGTGTGTGTGTGTGTATATATATATATTATAACAATCAAGAAGTGGCAGACAAATCACAGAACCACATCAGAACCAACTCTCTGAGCAGAATAAAACTTTGAGTGATGAACCTACATAATCACCTTAGCGTTCATTAATGCTCATACTCTCCGACAGGGTATTGAGGACCAACAAAGGGCTGTAAGGCCCAACTTCAAAATTTCTCTCATGCACTCACTCTGAATGACCTTTAAAAAAAAAAAAAAAAAAAAAAGGACAGAACTACGATCGACACCACCGCTGCTGTTGAACTGAGCCTGGTCCATTTCAAAACTGGTCTACTTAAGATGACCTACAAAAATCATCTGTGCTGACCAGTCATTCCACAGGCTCTTTTTTCCTGATCCAGCTCTCAAATGGTCATTCACTTCTGGCTTGCTGGCTAGCCATGGTCTCATGTGAAAAGAGTGAGCAAAAAAAAAAATGTAATAATAATAAATAAATAAGCATAATCCAACAAAAACAGCCAGCAACCCAGCATGTGCTGGCCCGGAGCCCTCTGTCCCCTCTCCCTCGCCGGCCGTACAGGTGCATCACAGTGCTCAACGCGCCCAGGAGGGCACTGCCAGTGGGGCACTGCCAGCGGGCTGGTGGAACAGTCAGGCAGGATGATTCAGGCAGCCACCCCCCCCACCCTGGCGATGGAGCCTCAACTCCTGCACTGCCCATCAGTGTGCAGTTCGCAGAGCAGCACCGCCTCACGCTCCAAGAGGAGGGCTTTGGCCGCGAATGAATAACGGCAATTCCCAATCCTCAGAACACAAATTCTGTCAGGATGTCAGGTTTCTGTCAGGTCTGTAGCTGGAAGGGGAATTTGAGTAGCAATGTTCCAATCTTTGCCCATGACCAACTTTCCTGGTGGAATTTGCTGTTTAGACATTGCTGAAGTTCAACATGACCTGTGATATATATATACAGACCACAATGGACAGCAGCTTCCTGGCTATTTTCTCCAATAAGAGATGCAACAACTACTCCAAGCTTTTGCAATTTTTTTTTTCCAAAGGAAGTCTATATTTAGAAGCAAGCGATTAAAAAAAAAAAAAGTTGCAGACTACTTTCCTACTTTGAACAGCGACATACAAACTATTCCAAGTTTATGGACCAGTCTAGTCTGGACATCAACCTACAACTTTACTACAGGCAAGCCCAAGACTGACCTTTTATTACGGCAATATCAGAATTAATATCAGGACTACATAATCAAGTCATTAAAATTCTTTTAAACAGTGCCATTATAGGGAAATCAGCAATAAATCACTACGCAACTGCAGTTTCTTCAAAATCTGTTCTTTTTAAAAAATGTCTACTGCACCATTTGTTAACATGTTTAAATAATTAATGTCATAGAAATTCCACAGCCTCAGGCAGTATTAAAACAGATGCACACAACACAAATAACCAGTAATGGCTTTTTGGACAAAGCAAGAAAGATATGAGGAGATTAAATTATGAATGTATCTGGTTATTTTCCACTGAAATTGAGCTTAATACACAACTCTCACTTTCATCAGAGAGCATGCACAAAATGAGAGAGAGAAAAAAAAAAAAAACACGAATTATTGTCTGTATAAAATAAGTCATATTGTACCATAACCCTCACCCCATTCTTTGTGGTAATAAACAACAGGATGTTAAACTTTATTAAATGTTACTTGAACTTAACAGGTAAATGTACTATACATTAGCTAATGAAAAACAACAGGGCAAACGTTTCACAGGACAGACTGTAGGCATTCACCAGCTCACACACAACACAGTTCAGTTTGAACTTTGACCCAGGATCTGTGCGTTCAGTCACCAGAGGTCAAGATACACCCTTTTTTTCCAAGAAAAAAAGCCCCTATAGCTCATAAGCGCCAAGTAGACCATTACCAAGTAGATGTAAACATTCCAGAAGCACAGTGGTACAGTGTGACCAGGCCAGTGCGCTCTGAGAGGAACCATGTGTACCCAGAGTCAATATAACAAGTGTGACTGTCTGTGCTCAAACAAACCTCTTTTAAACTACAAAATAGAGAAATAATGCTAACTAAGTCATGCATGCTAGCTGTGCTAGTTTTGTCTGTCATTAGTTCTGCATGCATCTGGACCAGGCGGGATCAGTTTCGCTCTCTTCAGGCTCCTCGCTTACACGTTAGTGAGTGCTTGCAAATTAAAACAAAGCCGTTGTAAACACAGGCTTCATTAACGGTCCCGAACATTTCGAGCATCTGCAACCTGGCACACCATTGCCAGATCTCACCCATGCTTGGCATATGGATGCGGTATATCCTAATCAGAGAGGATGAATGAGAGACACTGCCTAATACCAAATTAATACGGTATTTAAAAAAAAATTAAACGAAGATAGTGTACAAATGAACTTAAAACTACTGTTATTTCATTCAGGTCTAGACCAAGCAATTTTGATTTGGGTAAAAAATATAAAATATAACAAAGAAGGCTGCCCTTACCTGTGTAGCCTGCAAACCAGCCCCACGAGGACACCATAGCCAACAGCCACCGGAACATCACACCTTCAACGTGCCAGAATGTTGAACTGTCCATTATTCTCAGAGGCTGAAGTACAAGCAGATAGAGGCAATAGGATGGAATCGCAACACAGTTATTGACAAACATGAAGGTAAATCGCAGCAGTGCCTTTAGCACAATCCAAGCCAGCCTGTGGACCGTTTCCAGGAAGGGTGCCATTCTGCAACAACCTGTCTGTACACACAGAAGAAAGAAAGAAAGAAAAAGATTAGTCTACAAATAAACACCAGCACCGACACATACAGGGCTGTGGATGGCTGTGACGTCTCAAGTTAAAAGTACTATGTACTCCATTTTTGTTATTATTTAAATTTCATTCTGGTGGCAAGTCTGAAAATGAAAATGTAACTGACATTCAGTCACACCCTCTTCACACACAAAATAAAAATGTTCATTAAAAAAAAAAAATGACTGAAAACTTGGTAGTCTCGTTTTTATTTGATTTATTGCAGCAATATAACGAATAGCCAAACATAAAGCTGTAAATAACAATTAGCTAAGTACTTTTCCAAGTTAAACAGTTTGCCTGCTCGTGTTAACAAATCATGAATTAGAGTGGCGGTTTTTCAATAGAAAGGGAAGTAACGTAGCCTGACTTGCGCGCAGCCAACAGCAATTTTGGTTAAGTCAGGGTGAATAGGAATGGTGCAGTTAACCAGCAGTCTAAAATACGTATGAAGTGAAGCTAGTGAAAAATAACATTAGTGGTTAATTGTCGTTACATCAGGAGTAGATGCGCCAATCTCTGCACGGGAAATGCACAGATGGGTCCAGCACTGAAAAATCACATTAAGAGGTTAAGGCTCTCCATCTTAAGTATGGGGGATTTGGGAAATGTAGCTAATATAGGCTAGAACAGTACCACCCATAACTAATTAAATCAATTATATTTCTTAGGGCAAACAAGGACATTTTATTCACCACTGGCATTTGCTAACCTGTTTGAATGCAGGCTATATGATGTGCACGATTTAAAAACCAAAACTGCCCATATACCCCTTGCCTTCCACATTCTCGAGACTGCATTTTGTAACGGTTATGATCAGAAATAGCGGTCACTAAAAAAAATATACCAAATTTTACAAACACTGCTGGCATACCTTAGTTAGCTAGCTTGCCAGCTAACCATCTAGCTAAGCCAGCTAAGATAGCTATCTAACAAGGACACATAAATGCTAAAACATCCTCAGATATTTGCGCTGAATATTAACTGAAAATCGTAGTACGGGTGTTAAAAGACACACGACAATAGTTAACTAGCAATGGCAGACAAGTTTACAGAAAGTTTATAGCTCACCTAAACGACTTCCTCAGTCTCAGCAGCAACCAGGTTAGTTAGCTACATAGAACTGCTACGGCGAAATAACGGTAGTTCCACACCCATTCGTTAGCTAGCGATAGCTAGCGGCTTAATTATTAATCTACAAGTTACTAGTCAGTTGGGCATTGTTCGCTCAGCAAATCATTTCAGGCTAAGAAATCCGTAATCACAATAAGGACGAAAGATTCGTTAGGCAGCAAGTTAACTGTGTCCAACTATTAAACCCCAAACGACAAGCACTCCAAGTTGGGATTTCAAGTTTGCCAGTTAGCTAACAAGCTAGCAAGACACTACGGTATAGGCTCGTAAAAGCGCAAATTGTAATGTTATATATGAAGCCATCTAGTTAGCTTGCTTATCAAACTTCTTATTTAATATAGAGTTGTCAACGGCTTCATTCTAGCTAAGAAATAACAAAAGCTACAAACTCGTAGCCATATTATTATTTAAACAAACGAATTTAACGTTATCGATCCAAGCTAGCTAGCTGACGTTACTGCAACTGGATCAGCCCCCTAATAAGGCTGAACATGTTATCTCCAGCTAGCCAGCAATCTAGCTACAATCTGTTTTCAAGTGTACAAATCTGAAACGACGCTCATTATCTAGCTATTACATATATTGCAACAATTAAACGTTTCGCCAGCTAGATAGAGAGCCATCTATTCGTCCATGTTTTATTACCTGCCAGGTAAAAAAATAAAATCTTGGTTAGCTATCTTTAATATGCTTGGAAATTAAACTAGGTAGCTGGTTATAGCTAGCTATGAGACTGTACAGCTACCTAAGCTAACGCTACAGTACGAACGGCAAGGACATCGCTCACAACAAATTGGCTAGCTAACGACAGTCCAAACAGATGCTGCGTCCCATCTAACGAAGGTGACCGACGACGACGGCTGTTATGATTGTCAATTACAACCAACTAGGTCTTGTCACATACACGTGTTATTGTCCACAACGTAGAACTGATGCAACTTAGCTAGTTAAGACAGATGTTACGGTAAATCTAAAGCAATAATCCCGCCATTTAATTTAAGATTTTCGTAGAAAATACGTAAATCAGATTAGCGATCTACTTAGCTGCAAACTTACTAGCTAGCTAGCTAGTATCAAGATCCTGATGCTATCCTGCATTAGTACTTACAGAGGTTCTCACCGTGCAAATGCCGGATGATGATTTAATCAGCCAGCTAGGGGCAGCTGGCTAAATGACGGACGAATGTCAAGTCACATGTAGATTATGGTGAATCCTTGTATCTAAATTTTGTCCGATGAATAAAACATTGCCATTTTAACCATGCCAGTCCACGGTCGTTTCCAGTGCATTTGTTTCAATGTTGTGAGCTACAGCAACATAATTCCGCTCAATCAACAGAACTCGAATAATTCAACCGATGCATCAAGTGAGGGTAGCACGAAATCCTTCTCCTCGAAGTTGATGATGGAGCCGCTGATGTCAAATCCTAACGGCGACGTAGCTCGCAGAAAAAAAACAGAGACCGATGTGACTTAAGATGGACTGTACAGCATGCACCGCTAGCTACCCCGTTAACAAGACGGCAGACATCCAAATTACTAATTTAATATTTTTAGTATTTTTTCTTTTTGCTGATAGACGAAAGAGACGCTTGGAGATGTAGGACCACCTATTATGGCAGTATTGGCAGAAAACGTAACGCGTTTCTCCCTTTTCTTCTTTCAACCTATATGTGGGTTTATGTGGAGCAAAGAAAGGTGCATTACTGCCACCAACTGGACAAACATGAAGTGAGAGTGTAGATGTTGCCAATACTAGTACCTGCTCGATGTTATTTAACATCTAGAATATCTCAGGACGTTTAGCGGTGCCAAGATTCTTCCTGGTGATCTATCGACATGCAGAATTTAGTCTCAACAGTCTTTAAACTTTAAAGGTTCTTTGTTTTCTCACGTTGCCAGAACAATTTCCAAAACATGACGATGTGACATTGCAAAAGTTGCCTAAAACATCTCCAACAAATGAAATGTCATTTTAGACATTCCAGTGTTTCTGTTTCAGACTATTTGTTTCATACATCACAGATCCAATTTTAAATATGCAGGCCACAGTTACTGGATATAGAGCTGGAAATGCAGACATCAAGAAGACATTTTAAAATGTCATGAAATAATCAATAATTCTTCCGTTTTTTTCCCCTTTACCAGCTCCTACATAGCTTCAGTTTGTCACTCAGCTGATATTTCCTAATGGGCAATTTTCTGTGCTACAGTAGAGAACATGAATAATGTAGTCTGTTATATATGGAAAAGAATAATCAAAACATTGCTCTCAAATGTGTTTTATTTCAAAAGTCCAATTCATTTGGAGGTTAAAAAGTCACCTACCAAGACCTGTACAGAGTAATTGAGTAGTTTTTTTTTTTTGCCTCTTTCGGAGACTTGGTGTGAGGTCCTCTGAAGCATAGGGCCCAGGACCTTGTTTGGCCGTGTCTTCACCAGTAATCCAGGCTTGAACCGAAGCACCCCCGTCCTATACAGCATACACAGCTTCATTAACCATGTTTATGCTAGGGAGTGGAAGTGGATCACAAGGAACACAAATGACTGGCCTTTTTCAAACCATTTCAGGGTGACTTTCATATATGGTCTTATATCGAGGGATGAGTTGAAAAACAAGAGGAGGGAGGGGAATCTGCATTTAGCAGTATGTAAAGTGAACAAAGCCCCTTCTGATACCACAGCCAATTATATTTTTTCTGAAACCTGGAGGTCCTGCTTATAGGTGATAAATACCAAAACACTCTGATCAAGTGTTGGGCAACTTGTGAGGACTGGGGGCATTAGCACAATGTCCACCAAACATTTTGTGCCACATAAAAAAATAAATAAAAACATCAAACAGTGAAAACAGCTCCCAAGTTTTTCAGCTTTTTTTTTTTTTTGTTTGAAACCGATATCTGTCCAAACCGTGTAACCAAAATCCTGCAAATGTCCATTTCCCAACTCAGTATTCTGGATACAGTTCATCGATTCCATTCCAGCTGTTGTCACTCCAACCCAAAAGGCAACGCATTCATAGAATCCCCAGCCTTCTAGTCCTCTACACCTTCATCCATCTTCATCCATCTTCCTGCACATGTGAAACAGGCAGAACGACAGCAAGTTCTTAAGAGCAAATACGGGCCAGAAATCAAGGAACCCATCTGAGGTTGAATGTTTAGTTTT
The DNA here is from genome assembly GCA_025802075.1 of Tenebrosternarchus preto. NCBI lineage: Eukaryota > Metazoa > Chordata > Actinopteri > Gymnotiformes > Apteronotidae > Tenebrosternarchus > Tenebrosternarchus preto. The sequence goes on along the minus strand of JAOYMR010000017.1, from coordinate 17,932,179 downwards.
TTGGGAGGGGTGTGGTGGGGTGGTTGTCGGTTGGTGATGTCACTGGAAGCGGGCGGAGATGTTGCGCTGCGCTGCCTGGGCTCCGCTCTGCTGTTGCTGCTGAAGCTGCAGCTGGTGGCGCTGCTGTTGGGAGAAAGGGTCTTCCAGGGACTTGACGGCCACCGTGCTCCTTGGGCCCGTCTTCCACTCCACGCCGCTGTCGTCCACAACAGAAGCCTCCACGGTAACGCTGTGGGTTCCAACGATGGAGAAGTTGAGCAGGAACTGGGTGCTGAAGTAGTCGTTGTGAGGCTCCACCCGTTGTACTATCTCATTGGTCTTGGACTCTAGGGGAACCTACATACAAAACCATGCAAGGAAGGCAGAGAGAGAGAGAGAGAAAGAGAAAAAAAATTGTCATAAGCTCATTCTTAGTTTCAACCAAGTTTTAACCAAGAGAGTTGATCAAAGTAGTTTTCCTTCAGTCCAAAAGCCGGTATTCATGCGGTATTTCAGCCTTCAAAGTGTTTAGCAGTAATCAGACTGAATTTCAAATTTCATCTCAAGAACTCCTTTGCGTCCAGGGATCAGTACAGCTCACGTCACAGTGGAGCTCACCTTAAAGTCTGGTCCTGGTTTAGACTGGAAGGTGGAACTGATGTTAAGGCAGATGGATTGGATCTTTCGGAACAGGCCGGGCGTGGAGCCATGCTGGACCACACCTTCCACTTTGAGAGCGAGCTGCTGGCTGTTTTGAACCGGGATTGGCTCACTGGGAGTGCGAGGAGAAGGCGAGAGAGCAAGCTGGCACAAGAAAAAGAGAAATTAAACCACTGTGTATGCTGACAGGGCTGTGTGCTGGACATATTCAGTACATCTTCAGTACACGAAACACTATTTTTGAAAAAGGTACCATAGGTAATATTTATAGTCCAAGCAATAGTGAATAATAAGAACAATTATGTTGCATAAAACATTTCAGGCTATAATTATATATATAATCTATGCTAACGAGCAGTAACTTTATGGATCATTATTGATCCATACCTGATACTGAAGTGGAAGCGGAGCTGACTGAACTTCTCTTTGTTATACGAGTCCTAATGACCAACCTGTCCTTTAACATATGGTGGGGATGAGGTCACTTACTTTGATGCTGGTTGATTGCAGCTTTTGGAAGAAATACCTCTGGAAGGAGAGTGGTACCTTCAGCAGGGCTATAACGGCGTCACAGAGGCAGCCAGTATGCTGGAGGAGCACAGCAGGAAGAAAATACGAATTATGAGAGGTGAAGGGAGGGAGCAATGGCCTTAAAAATGCTGTCCACAGCGCAAGGTTACAGTATGCAGACCCCGAATCATTTCGCTTGTCAGTCAGCATTTCTGAAGAAATGTAACTGCCTGATCAGAGTTTGCTGAAAAGGGCACCTACATCAACGCTACGAGAATCAGCACAACACAGATTGGTGCGGACTTGTGCAGAGGGTGGCTGCCAGGTATGACCTTTGCCCTAGGCGGTTACCAGGTAAGAGACTGGGGGGTGCTTCCTGCTCAACGCCTCCACTTCCTCCAGGACGAGGTTGAACACGGCCACCATCTTGCGCTCGTACTTGCTCTCCGCTTGGACCGAACCCACCGGGCCAAAATCCTGGAAACTGCGAAGCACAGCTGCGAGTTAGAGCTCCACCCACAGGCGAGGAGGAGCTCACGTTAAGGGGATTCACCAGGTCGGGATCTCCCACGACTCAGTGACCCAAACAAGACCTTCCCTCAGTGCTTTAAGTGCTTGCTCTTACCTGGCAGTGTGAGGGTCGAGTATCAAAGCCTCAATCACATAAGAGATGAGCAGGCAGCTCTGCTGTTGCCTAGACATTTTCTTAAGGAAAACTTTCTATAGATATCATTATTAATATTAGTCATTATACTGCTGTTTTGTGATGTCTGAATGGAGCCGGCTTATGCATGTTTACTAGACATAATTAAATTTAATTAAACATCCTACGTTTCCAAAGAAACAGGAAGCTTTTTCGACAGAGATTGGACAGCCTGCATGACTGACGAAGGACCCCTGTCAAATTTTTCTTTGGAAACTGATAATAAATATCATTATATATATCTATAGACACACATGCGGGCTCCATTAGTAAACAATAAAACATGAGAAGAGAGAGCTTGAACAGCATTCAAGACCATCTCGTCTCCGAGCGTAGCAGGATACAGCTCGACGTTGCGGAGGGTGGCGGAGTCTGCGTCGAACGACGACTGGTACAGGTCAGCGTAGCGGCTAGCAAGACTCCTGAACTCATCCATAGACAGTTTCATCTGGGGAGGAAACACACCCCGCCCCCAAGAGTTACGAGGGGAACTCGTCCATGGGCCGACATTTAGTACCATTTCTGAAACCTGACGATGTTTGGAAGGAAAGAAAAAGCACGCTCGCGCGCACGCTCGCGCACACGCTCGCGGGGGGGGGGGGGCACCTGCAGGGAGATGCGTCCGCAGCGCTGCAGCTCGTTGCCGGAGGACAGGGCCACGGTGGTGGCGATGGCCGGCGGGGGACTCGTCTTCAGACTGTTGCACGTGCAGATGAGCTGGGCCAGAGCCTGCAGCGTGTCGATGCGCAGCTTCACAAAGTCACACTGGAAGGCGAGCGGGCTCAGGGGCGTGCTGGCCGCCTGGCGAAGAGGGCATGAGAGAAACAACAAAACAAAAATGTTTATACTTTATACTTGTTCGAATACGGCATGAGCTTAACTTGCATTTTGAGGGATTTGTAGGAAGCGTATTTTGGAGGCAATTCACCAGTCAGGAGCTGTTTAGTAGAACGGTACTTGTGCGTTTGGACCAGGTTTGTCATGTTCTTTAACTATTAAGCCTAACTGTTAAATGGAGTGGGGTGGACAGACAGAGAGGGTACTGACCGTGAGCGAGGCAAAGCCTTTCTGGTAGGCCTTGAGGGCCTCGGTGATGGCGGCCATGGCTCCACTGCCGTCGCCATCAGCCAGGTCTCTCAGGCAGTGCTCGGCCCGCGAGAACTCCATCAGGCTGTTGAGCCAGAAGTAGAAGTGCTCGGAGGCCACACGCGTGCGCAGGCTCTGGTACAGCTCACTGGAGAACTCGTGGCAACCCTGAGGGAGGGAGGGACGGAGGAAGAGAGAGAGAGAGAGAGAGAGAGAGAGAGAGACAGACAGACAGACAGAGGTCAGGTCCTACTCTTGTTAACCAACGCTCCCAATAGGTGAGAGAGCATCAGGGGTGAAGAGAGTCCTGTCTGGTTCTTGGCACTGAAAGGCCAGCCTCGTGACCTCCAGCGAGTTTAAATGCTTCTGCTGCTTGGTTGTGCAAGGCTTGAAATATTGGGCAAGACATCTTGTCATTTGGAAAACATTTTTAAACCTCTTTTTTAAAATCGATGCATAAAAACAGCCACAGAATGACTTCTTAACCTCTTGGCAGTGCAGATCTTTTTTTAAGCGCTTCCTTGGCCTGCCACTGATGATTTGAACAAAACCATGCCAATACACACCTCCACCCCCAAAAAAACCCATCACCACCACTCCAGTCGCTTCATGTGGGTAGACGTCAGAGACTCACCATGCGCGAGGCCTGCCGGGCGACGCGGTACACCGTCCAGCCATTGGCCACGGCCTCCAACTGCTGCCGAATCACCGCAGTAACTTCGCCGCTGAGGGACGACTGGCTCGCCACAAACACCACAGTCGCCAAGGCGACCTTACAGAGAGAGAGAGAGAGAATGAGAGAGAGAGAGAGAGAGAGAGAGAGAGAAAGTTACATCATGAGCAAGTTCTGAAGCACTTCAGGTCTGAAACAACAATAAACGTTAACTGTAAGAGGTGACAGGCGAGGGTTAATGAGCCCCCCGGTTTTAGAAGTAATGCAGATATGTGGTTCTACGTAATTAGCAAAAATCTCGCAAGCTTACTGAACTCTGCTATTCTGAAGGAGGTGGTTGGTGAGATGTATATACAGCTGTACCAGCATCTGTTGGGCAGCCAGCTACATGCACGTTCCTTCACATTTTTCAATCGGACTCAATTCAGCCAATAAATCCGACCTTTTTTTATTCTATTTTCGACTGCTACTGAGCCTGGTCCCATCGTTCGTACCAGCAACTCCTGCTGCTTGTCCACGCTCCTGTACAGCTCCACCAGATCTCCCAGCATGCTCTCTCCCAATACGGGCAGCTGCGTGGCGATGGCAGCCAGGGCGTGGCATATGGCGATACGCGCCGGGCCGCAGGCGTAGTGCAGCCGGCCCAGCAGGAACTCCACGCACTCCTGGCTGAGGTGAGGCCTGCTGCGGAGCATGTGCACCAGAGATGCCAGCGCTGTCTGGGGGGGGTGGGGGGGTGGAGGAAGGGTGGAGGAGGAGGGGGAACATGACAGAGAGCACAAAGTGGGGTCATATGGAATAAAAAAAAAAACTACAAGCTTGGTCTTCAACCCGAACAAAACATGACATTTAGGTTCAAAACAGGCCCCCCCCCCCCCATTATTATTAAATGTCGTAAGTCTCGAAATCGAGCCCGAGTCAGCCGATGAACTAGAATGCGTTACACTGCGATATTAAAGTCCATGTGAATCCAAGTGTGGCCACCGGGGGCGCCACCAGGGCGTGCTCACTTTGAGCGTGGCCTGAGCGGACGTGCCATCGTCCTGGCTACACAGCAGCAGCAAAGACTCCATTGCCGTCACCGTGTCCTGCTCCAGCTGAACAAAGTCTGAGCAAACACAAACACAAAATATGTGAAAACTGCAATTACAATCTGAGTCACAAAACTAGCACTAAATTCTTATATAAACATTCATCACTCAACGTTCTGTTTTACAGTTAAACCCACGTAGGGTGAAAATTGGTTTTAAAAATTTGCTACATGTGAGGGATTTGGCAGGCATGCCACTGTTCTAATCAGATGATCTATTCTCATCAGGATAATTACTTTTTCTATATTCATGATACTTGAGTCTGGATTTCTACTCTCAATCCAATCCTGTTTTTTTTTGTAAATCACAGAGAATAAACTGAACATCTTATATAACTGGTGGGCCACTTCATTATTACCCGAGTGTGGAAAATCTGTACCTTGAATGATCTCTACTCCGCATGCAAGGTCATCTTCTATCTTAGGATTTATGTCAGGCGTGGAGACGATACCTTTCTCTGGACAGGAGACGGCTATGTTGGCCAGCACAGTGATCCCATGGGCCGCCACGGCCAGATTGCTATGGTAACAGCACTCCTGCGCCAGCTTTACCAGGTCGGTGAGGTGAGGGGCCGGCAGGGGGTCGCCTTTCGGGAGAAGAGCACGTTTACACGCGATGCCGGTGCTGACCCAGCGCGCCATTTTACAACGTGCGAGGTGGGTTTAAATTCCACGAATGGGTTTAAAGCTGGGCGGAGTTTTTAACTACCGTTCAGTAGAAGCAGTAGTCTTTGAGTACAAGGTCGTGATGGTGTGTATGAGCTGTACCTGTCGTGGGTATGAAGTAGTGTTTGATGGCAATGGTCCCAGAAAGAGTGGAGAGGACCGACACCATGCCTAGTTTTAGGCTGCTGTATGGGGTCCTGAGGGCACATTCACACAACATCTAAGCGCACCACACACACACACACACGCGCACGAGCCAGCGCACATACACACAGACATGTCAGCCTCCTGTTCAACAACTTGCAGTCCACACAACAGACGTAGCAACAGACGAAGAAGCTCTAAACGAGCCAACTCAGATGGTGAACAGCGCCACGTTCCAAACAAACGGGCCTCAAGCAGTTAACTAGAGCTTACCACATTCACTGACATCTTTACTCCATGTTGAGCTCATTTAAGCAACCAGCTCTTACCTGAATGTTCGGTCTGGTCCACATATGTGGGGCTTTCTTGGCCAGCAGCTTCAGGTCCTGGATTGAGAGTCTTTTCACTGCTTTTCTGGGGTCCTCCTTCAGATACTGTAGAAGCAAGTCAATCTACAGAGAAGGAAACAAAACAAACAAAAAAAAAAACCCTGTCAGGACATTAGCAAACAACTAATCTCAAGAAACCATCATACAAAAACACTGCGTTATTTATCCAGTCTTAATGAGTCAAAGTTGAATTATTTGTGTGCGTGGGGAAAGCATACGTCCATGTAAGTGGGTCTGTGAAGCCACTTTCATCTTTAATTGAAATGTCAGTACAATATGTTTTTTTACATTATTTTTGCTTTTCTATGCATTACCAAATATATAGAATTTAGTCTCACTGATGATTTAAAAAAAGTGCTTGATACCCAAGAACAATGTAGTAATTTAAATCTAATACCATTTTAACAATACCCACAAGTGTATGCCATGAAACCTATTCTCAAGGTGCAGTTAAAAGAAACCAAACACCCATTCGGTGAGCGGCGTGTAGGGGAACAGACTTCACCTGTTTGGGGATGTCAATGAGCGAGGAAGTGGCCAGCTGCGTGAAGGTATGCAGGGTGACGATGACCATGGGGGTGGAGGGGTAGGAGGTCACCAGCTCCTGGAGGAGGTCCCTGCTGCTGGAGGCCAGCGCTGCGTCGTGGTGCATGTGCTGGAGCATTGGGATCAGCTTCAGCTTCAGCTCCACCGGCGTGTCCAGACCTGAGGCCGACGCACACGAATGCACGCGCAAACAGGCTTAACAAAGGCAGGTTCACACGTGAGGCACACGGCAGCGTGGAAACAGGTGCAGCGTGTCGCAGTAAAATAAAATGGCAACCAAAACAATTTTCCATAAAGTGAGGCCAGCAAACATGGAATTTACCTTGAATCATCGTACTGATCTTGTTACAAATCCCTGCTGCAAAGTCTCTGTAAAATTAGGAACGTTAATAATTATGTAGCAGTTAAAGTGACTGGTAGTGTGCCATACCCAAAGACTCTACCACATAAAACAGTATATAAAGTAACTTACAAAAGTCACCAAACGTTCAAAGATCCAGATGGGTCGTCCATTTGTGGCATTTTGTTGCTTCTAGTTTATTTAATGTTTTAAACCCGCAAACAAAAACAAACGAAGGTGGCCCTGTTCCTCAAACCTCACCACCACAATGTTGCCATGGGAGACGACCTTAAGACCCTTACTTAGACTGCGAGGAGAAACTGGCAGCTGCGAAGATGGCCGCTTCCACCTCTACGTTGTCGTGCGAGTCCAGGCTTTGGCGGATGCTGTGATGGGCGTTCTTCCGCTCGGGAATGATGGATGCCAGGCTCCCCAGCATCCTGCCAATCGACAGCGAGAACAGTTTCCCGTTGTTTGTGGCCAAGATATAACGATCAGTGTCCAATTTCCCAAAACAATGGCAGTATTAAGATCATCTTAGCAGGATTTTCACTGTAACACTACCATTTATAGACTATTTGTTTTACGATGTTTTGGGGAAACGAGTAATTGTGTCCGACAACATCTTACAAGCAGCGGTTTACACCATCCGTTTTGTTGCTCTGTAATGCGCAGTGTTTCATAGACTGCATTGCTCGACTTTAAAGCACCTGCTGATTTCTTACAGCCAGGGTTGAAAAGGAGCAGGTAAAGCTGTAGTTAACAGCATCACAGAAAGCAAGTTCTTGTCCTGAAGAACACTTGAACTTCAGGACCAGCTAAGAGAACACCTACATTAAATGCATTATTCTCCTGCCACCAATAACTGCAGGGATTATGAAGTGTAGATATTTGGTGTAACACCAGAAATATTCTAACCACCAGACCATGTGTCCTCTGAAGCAGAACCCTAAGGGCAGCTCCCTGGCACCAGTCTGACTGCACTGCCAAGCTGATGCTCTGTTAAAGAACCCATATTGTGTGCTGTACCTGAGAGTAATTGCTCTGGCCACAGGATCATTGCTATGAATGACAGAAAAGACCCTTTTAACAAATTCGTCCACGTTCAGAATCTTCTCCAAGTGCTTTTCACTCTGCTGTGTCACTTTCAAGACGCACAGCCTCAAGAAGTTATTCCTGAAGGAACAAAAATATTATTTTTTTGTGATACAAGCTTTCAGCACAGCTGTAACATGATTATGTAAAAGTTATTACCATATTTTAGCTTTAAAGTACATAACTGCCTTCACGAATGCAACGTCAAGCAGTTTTGAGACAAGCAATTGACATTACACTACTCCGCCTCTCTGCCACATTACCCAGACATACCCCAGTCTGAAAATGTCGGCCAGCTTCAGGAAGGCAGAGTTGATTAGGATAGGGAAGGGGTACTTCTGGAAGAGCTTGGGAAAGAGGACCACAGCTTCACACTGTTCGCCAAGCTTGCATGACCTCAGGCCTTGGGACGGCAAAGAGAAATTAGTAAACAAAAAGGGAAAGTACGAAAATTACATCACATTATGCAACTACAAAGAAAGCGTAAATCCAGGTAACTCCTCGATATGAGGTGTTAGTGAGGGTTGAGCTTTTGCAAAACAGCTGAAACAGTTCAAACTACGTAACCCAACACATGTAGGGCTTGCATAAATATAATACAAGCTCTACGAGAAAGCTGGAATTACAGCCTGATAGAAGGAGAAACCTGAGATGCAACATTCACGTAATAATTTCTACATCCACGTATAGAGTATTACTGGTATAATACATAAGCACTGTAGTCAGCAACAAAGAAAGACCTATATGCACTCAGTGTGTACTTCGGTATTACAACCTTACAAGTACGACAAAGAGAGTCCTAACAAAACTATTTTGGCACTACTATTTACAACTATTCGTGAACGATTTGGCAAAGGATTAGAGTATAGCGTTAGCGATGGGCTAATAATGTGAATAAAAACATATGAACTGAACAGGATAAATTAATTAGCGAGCTTGCTAGGGGAAATGCAATAAAAATACAATTGCGTATTTTAAAACACTATGTAACATAAAGCTTTCATATAACAAACAAATAAATAAAAATGAGAGACTTATATATTTAGGAAACTACATGAATTATATCCGAACGAACATAAACAGTTATGGCTAAACAATCTAGTCAACTGGCTAGCTAACTGGCTAGATTTAAGTAGTTTACATCAAATTAGCTAAAGTAATATGGTGAGCTATGTAAAGCTAATAGCTAACAGTTAGCTCAGTTAGCATTAAATTGAAAACCTTTGTCCAACTCCATGAGTGCTGAATTAGCATCTAGTTCCTGTTCCCCATAGCCAGCCTCCGATAAAAAGGAGCGTGCTGTTGAAAGTGACATTTTGGAGCTATCGTAACTAGTTTTTGACACTTTATAACATAAAATGAGCTAGCTACAAATACGATGTATTATTCGTAGACATATTTCATTGCCCGTAGTCGTATAGGATGTGACGTTTCAAATAAGACGTGTCTGGTCCAATGAGAAATCCCGACGTAAATTTAGCGGGTAGTTTATCTTCTTCTTCTTTATGAACAAGTTCGCGGGAACCACGAGCTGTTACAATTCAGATTTGAGAGCGTCTGTATATTTTTATTGGTTAGGATCCTTTTATCATAATGCTTTTTCATTGTGTTGTAGATCGAGGAGTGATTAAAAGAAGACGCAATGGTGAGTTGATCGATGAATTTTGGAAGAAAGATCTTTACCCTCTCGTAAGTGCAATAACATGTCTTCGAAAACGTCTGTAGGAGACATCCCCCAACAACTTGTTCGCTAGCTAGCGGATACATTTTATATATCACCTAATCGATCACGGTTAGATTTGGTTGGGTTTGTAATCGATTCAGATATTCGGTAATATTGAATATCAGTCTGGCTAGTTAGTTATCTTAAGTTAACCTAAAGTTAACCTTCTTTGTTTTGTGATTATGGATGAAAATAACTGTTAAATCGATTAGTTTGCTTTGAAATGTGTAAAATACACCTGGCACTGTCATCCTTATTAATGGAGAGTATTCTAATGTGGTATTCTAGTGCGCAGCGAAGGCTCTAGGGGTGCCACACGAAATTTTTTTAGTCCTGGCGTCCGGTATCGACTTGCATTGCGGCTGCCTTTATGTGTTTCATTAGTGGTTCGTTAGCCCAGCAATGACGTCGGCGCTGAAACCGCTTAAGGCAACTTGTGATAATCAGGAAACGCATTTGCAACATTTCGCCCCTGAATGCTGGCCAGTATTTCTTGACCTGCAGACCTCAACCTGCACACTCCCTGACACCAGGCTACATTACGAGTTCCCAATGCCGAACATGAAATGATAGTTATGTGCCTAAGAAATATGACCATTCTGCTGCTGACATCATTTTTGCATTGCATGACAATTCTCCCTCTTAAATGTAGATAACCGCCGGGAATATCCGTTGTCATCCCTGCTGGAATATTACCAGTGTGTTCGTCACGAAGAGCACGCGTCGTACGGAGACTCTGGGGTGGCGGTACCTCCGTTTGGATGCACCTTCTCCACAGGTGAAAAAGCCCTTCTACAACCATCCTGCAATGGTCCTGCCAGAAGATGCTATTTTTACTTGCATTCTGAAGGCATTAAGATTATTATTTAACGAGTCCTACTGAAATGCTGTAATGTTTACCAATGGCCTGCTAACGGAGCGGTAATAGCATGTGGTTCTGCCATGTAGATTGAGCCATCTGCCATTCTACAGCTTTGAATACCATGCAGCACCAAACCCAGGCAGTAACTAGACATGATAATGCCAAAATGAGACGTGTAGACATTACTCAATCTACATGGCTAAAACTGATGAAATGACGACCTCTAGCTGAACAAATTCCTCTGCTAATTCATGCTCAGATTAATGTTTGTATGAATGTTTGTAGCCCCTGGGCAGTATAGCATCTTGGCCGTTGCGAACGAGGAAGGAGTTGTAAGCATCTACAACACTGCTGAAAACCACAGCTCCATTCTGAAGGGTAAAGTGTTCCTAAATGTTCATGAGTAGAAACGTTCTGATCTGTAAAAGTTTCATTCAGTATGTTTGTTCAACATTTAAACATGGAAGTAAAAAAACAAGCAAATGGTGACCCCTCCCCCTCCATTTCACAGAGTGGTTAGCACATGATAACGCAGTGTTTGATATTGCCTGGGTGCCTGGACAGAACAGCTTGGTGAGTTCTTCTGCATACAAACTACACCTATAAGGTGTCTTGAAGTTTCTTGTATTACCAGTACGAGCAGACCATGTTTGTGAATGCCTTTTCTTCCAAAGGTTACAGCCTCAGGGGACCAGACTGCTCGCCTGTGGGACGTGTGTGCCGGGGAGTTACTGGGCAGCTTCAGAGGTCATCAGTGCAGCCTGAAATCAGTGGCCTTTCCCAGGCATGAAAAAGGTACTCATTCCTGCAGCAGAAAAACTGTGGTCCTTCATCTGTGGGTATAACTACCAGGGACCCATGATGCATTAGTGGGTGGGGTAATTGCTGAGTCCTAAATTTGCAATGGATATTAATCAAACGGGTTAAATGTTCTGAATGTTTGTCAGGTTTCCTGACCATTTTCTTTCACTGCTGGGTTAAGGGTGGCTGTTCTGCAAAGCCTTAGTAGGGATTTCCTTAGCTTTAATTTTTATATAAGCTTCACAATGCTGATATTAGCAAGGTTATAATCTTACAGAGCATCCTTATGACGTCATGTTTTTAACCTCCTTCATACAGAAATGAGATCTTTTAATATTTAATCGTAACAGGTAATGTTCAATCATAAAATGCAATGTTGCATTATACAATGTTTGTGCTTTCTCTTCAGCTGTTTTCTGCACCGGAGGCAGAGATGGGAACATCATGGTGTGGGATACCAGGTGCAGTAAGAAAGGTGAAGTCACCAGGGTTCTTTTAAAAGTTTTTCAAATGCTGAATCACATAATCTTGACATCGTTTTAGGCCCATTGATGGTAATCCCACCTGTGTAAGGTCACACATGCTGACCTAGTATCTTTTAACAGCCAAGTTCTTTACATCAGCTGGAAGGAAGAATAAATCCTGTTGTTTGAGGAAACACAGGAAAGCTTCACACATTATTGGGTTTGTTTACATGACCGATCATGATCTTTTGTTTGTGTTTGGTGAACAGACGGTTTCTACAGGCAGGTGAAGCAAATAAGTGGTGCTCACATGAAGGCGGAGAGGCACACGCCCCAGGCAAAGAAGAGGCGCACGGCATCCAGAGGAATGGCTCCTTCTGTGGTGCGTGGGGGCCCGAGTGGGCAGGTGTGGGGCCACGCGGCTAGATGGACAGTGGCAGGGCTTGCTTTAGCTCGATTTCACTGTACACAAAAAAAAAAAATCAGTTTCTCAGCACACATGGTCCCAGGCTGGATGAGTTGGCTGTGATGTAGGCAGTGTGGCCAGCAATTAAGTAAATATAGCTGTTTCGGGGTCAGTCGTGACCTCCTGCAGACAGCCATGTGATTTTTATTTATTTATTTACCCACCCCCACCTCTCTGTCAGATTCATATCTGACTTTTTTTTCTTCATATTGTTGTAAAAGTGTGCAATTTTTTTTATGATGAAGGACCTCCATCATCCAGAGAGACATTCTGTTTCTTTGGGAACCTTGTGTACTGCACTAAATTTTTTAATATCTGTACTGTCCTACTACAGTACACTGCAGTTACTCATCTGTATATTTAGATTTTTAAGTGTGTTTAAATGTGTTTGTGTGCGTATGTGTATATATTTTACAATATAATTTTTTTTAAAAATCTTTGCTGTGTAGGATTCTCAGAGAGGTGTGACGGTGGTTCTTTTCAGCGATGAAAACACACTTGTGTCCTCGGGAGCTGTAGACGGGTACATACATCTGAACACTTTTGGTCCATTTTATCAACCTTTTCTTGTGGCTGAAGAGGAAAGCGGTTCTTTGGTTAAAACGCTCTGTGCTTCCTGATGCAAAAGAACCGGCGAGATCTTCACACAAGTGTGCTCTTGCCACAGAACCATTAAGATGTGGGACTTGCGGAAGAGCTACACGGCGTATCACCAGAGTCCTGCTTCGCTCCGGACGTACGAGTACCCGGGGTCCTGCAGCCGTAAGCTCGGTGCGTATCCATGACGCTTTGAGCGCTTGGTGTTTGCGTCAGATTGGTTTTTGATGGTCTGAGCAGTATGTGCTTAGAATTATTACAGTATTTTTACGATTATTACTGTATTTATACGATTATGCAGTATTTATAAGATGAGATGTCACCAATGTGCAACATTTAAAAATGTATAGTTAAGTGTGTAAGAGAACAAGTGCTGAACACATTAGTGCTATATATATATATATATATATACATATATATATTTTTTATTATTATTTATTTATTTATTTATTTTTAGTAAAGTATATTTGATCCATTGTTCGGTTATTTACCTTTTTACAGCAGCTGTAGAATATAGGCTATTTTATACTCTGTGTGTGTACACATGCAATATAATTAACCTGGCTAATAAATCATAGATGTTCAGATTGTCCCATAGATTGTCAGATTTTCTTTCCTTGTTGCTATAGCAATACTGGCCCATGATTTTGCTGACCTTTCCGTCCATTTTAATTAGCCTTTTTTCGCTCTGTTTGGCAGGCTATTCTGGCCTCGCCTTGGACTCCACAGGTTCCAGGCTGTTCTGCAACTGCACTGATGACAGCGTGTACATGTTCGACATTAGTGGTCTGAAAACAACACCAGGTAGTGTGTGACTGTAGTCCTAGTGCTTTTTAAACAGCGACACCTGAATTCAGCCTGGTTGTCCCGGTGTTTCTCTGAGCAAGACGACAGTGATGCATCTTGTGTCTTTGTTGCTCATATCCAGTAGTTAGTGATGTACATGTATTTGCAAAAATTGCCAAAGTTTTGAACTTATGACAAATACCTTTCATCCCCTCTAGATGGTAGCAGGGTGCCAGTGCTTATCAATCCAGTGTAATTGTATAGGGAGTATCAGAATATTGTGTTCAATGAACTTGCGTAAAATGGAAATTTGTTCCAGCCATTGGCATATAAAACGCACACCATCCACACGTGCGGTAATGTTACATGTATGGACAAGCCTGGGAAATGAATGCTCTTGTATTCATTTGATGATAATACAAGTGTATAAAAGTGAATGGAAGGTATTCATTGAGTTGGTGCATTATTAAGGTTGAACCCTATGAAAGAAAATGCACATAAGGAAAGGACATGCAAGGGGGGTGTGTGTGTGTGTGTGTGTGTGTGTGTGTGTGTGTGTGTGTGTGTGTGTGTGTGTGTGTGTGTGTGTGTGTG